>JAMQYH010000856.1:0-95901 GCA_027562975.1 Rhynchospora breviuscula
TGGAGTCGAAGTCGGGTTCGATGCCCTTGCGGCGCACCTTGTCGACGAGGCTGTCGGCGACTTCACGCGACTGAGACGTGCTCGATCGGGTTGTAGTCGTGCATCTCCTGGAACTCTTCGCGCAGGATCGAGATCTTCGTCTCGACCTCGGCGAGACCGAAGCGGTACTCCATGAGGAAACGCTGGAACTCGTCGCGCATCGCACGCAAGGACGCACCGGACACCGTGATCTGCTTGATCGTCCAGCGGGTCGGCCATGGCTCCGACGCTACGGGCGGCTCCTACGAGGCTGCTGGGAGGTCACTCGCCGGGGGTCTCCGATGATCGCCGGGATCAGCTCGCCGTCGACGATGTCGATCCCCGTGAGCCGGTCGAAGACCTCGGGGAGGTCGCCGTCGTCGGGGCCGGGGCTGGTTGGGAAGCGGGAGTCGCTCACGGCGGATCCTTCCGTGGAGGACTCCACAGTGACAGACGCGCCGTCCGCCGCGGGTGGGGTTGACACCCCGCCGTGCGCCACCAGTCCGCGCGGAGGCCGCCAGTATCGTGGGGCATGGGCACGATCTTCTACGGCGGAGGCGGGACCGCCGTCCACATCGAGGACCGCGCGCTCGCGCACCTCAAGGTCGTCATCTCGACGAAGCTCCGTCGCGGCGAGAGCTTCACCCTCTCGTGGCAGCATCCCGACGGCCAGCCGCGCGGACGCAGCACGCTGTGGCTGCACCCGGCGATCCCGTTGCGGTTCGTGTTCGACGCGGCCGAGCCCGCGGCGCTCAGCCGCGAGTGGATCGCGCGCCTCGCCGATTCGGCGAACTCCTCGGGCGGCATCCTGCTCGTGCCGGAAGACATCGCCCCCGGCGAAGAGGCGCAGAGCAGCCGCTGAGCTCAGCCCTCTTCGACGAGGGTGTCTTCGGAGGGCTCGGGCGTGATCGAGAGCCCGTTGGGACCGGATGCCGCGAGCATGAGGTCTTCGACCCACACACGGTTGATGCGCGGCTGACGGCTGCCGTAGAAGTGGAACTGGATCGGCACGGACGGGTGCATCCAGAAGCTGCGCCGACCGCTGCCGTCGCCGACCTCGACGTCGAACATGAACGACTCGGAGCGCCGCAGCTTGTTCATCACGACGATGCGCAGTGTGCGCCAGCGTGCGGTCATCGATGTCGACGGCGTTCGCGACGGTGTGCGTAGATGAATCGGCCCATGGGGCGAGCCTATCCGAGCGATCCCCGAGTCGCCGCGTGGATGCCACGACCCGGGCGCCGAATCAAGCCCCGTCGGCCGTCCGGGACGCGCTACGTTAGCGTTCGGGCGTGGGAACGCTCTACTACGGCGACGTCGCGACTCCGATCGAGATCGAGGATCGCGCGCTCGCGCACGTCAAGGTGGTGATCGGCGACGAAGCTCCGCCGGGGTGAGAGCTTCACGCTGTCCTGGACGCACGGGCCGGGCCAGGAGGTCGGCCGCAGCACGGTGTGGCTGCACCCGTCGATCCCGCTGCGCTTCGTCTTCGACGACCCCGAACCAGCCCTGTCTGAGCCGGGGGTGGATCGAGGCGCTGGCCACCTCGGCGAATTCGTCGGGCGGGCTGCTGGTCGTCCCCGAGCCGGGCGCCGAGGAGCGCTGACCGGGTCAGGCGAGGCGCTGGTCGAGGATCTCGCGCGCACCCGTCTCGACCGCGGTCGGAACCACGAGCGGACGCCCCGCCGAGAAGGCCTCCCACTCGCGCAGGACGACGGTCTCGATGTGCGCGGGATCTTCCGTGGGATAGTCGACCCGCAGGCGGGAGACGACCGATAGCAGAGAGGTCACGGTAACTCCGTCGACACTGTGGACGGCCTCGACGTCGGTCACGCAGGTGCGTGCCTCGACCATGTTCTCGTCCATGACCTCATGGTTTCACGGAGCCCGCGCGATTCCTAATACTCAGAATTTAACTAGACTTCCTAGTTTCTTACGCAGGCGCGAGGTCAGAGGGCGACGTCGACCTCGGCGGACTCGTCGGCCGCCTCGGGATGCGGGTCGACCTGATCGACCGCGTCCTGCAGGCGCGCCAGGCAGGCGATGACCACCGCGCACTCCTCGGGGGTCATGTCGACGACCGCCGCCATCATCCGCGAATGCATCGACCCGAGGGTCGCGCGCACCTCGGCGTCGCTCGCGGCCGTGGCCACGATGTAGATGCTGCGACGGTCGGTGGGGTGGGGCACACGCGTGACGTGCCCCGACTTCTCGAGCCGGTCGATGATCGCCGTCGTCGAGGCGGTCGACACCCCGAGGTTAGCGGGTCAGCTCGCTGGGCGAGACCTGACGCCCCTGCCCGGAGGAGCGCAGGAGGTAACGCAGCACGAGCAGTTCGTTCTCGCCCATCGACAATCGACTCGCGCGTACGACGACGCATCGCGACCTCTGCCGCGCGGTACACGCGGAGGGCCTGAAGCACTTCGACGGCACGGCGGCGACGGTCTTCCTCGTCGTGCCGTACCAGTAGCGCGACGATTGCGAGGCGTTTTCACTTCGGCATCCTACGTCAGACGCGCACGACAAGAACCCTGCCCGGACGGGGAGCTGACAGGTACGATGGTAAATATATTGGTTCGCGAATTGATGGCCCTGACGAGATACGAGCCAGACGAGAGAACCCGGCAGGGGGTGACGACGCGCATGGCCACGGAAGACGACGTGGTGAAGGCCGCCAGCGACCTCTCCGAATCCGGTGCCGCCTCCGAGCGCCTCGCGCTCCAACTCCCTCGGCATCGGACCGAACGACGCGAAGGTGCTGCGGTTCCTGCTCGACCGCGAGGACGGCGACGAGCCGGTCACCCCGCGCCTGCTCGCCGAGATGCTCGGGATCTTCCTCGGCCGCGACCACGGCGCTCATCGACCGTCTCGCGGATGCCGGTTGGGTGGAGCGCGTGCCGTTCCCCGGCGACCGCCGCTCGATCGTCGTGCGCGCCACGATCGACGATGCCTCCCCCGTGCGGCACCTGCTCGCCGTTGCGACGCTCGTCGGTCGCCGCTGCGGCCGCCCGCCTCGGCGCCGCCGAGCGACGCGTCGTGGCCGACTTCCTCGACGAGGTGGCACGCGCCGAGAAACACCAGATGGAGACCCTCCGCCCACGCGACGAGGCGTCCCGCGGGGCCTGAGTGCCTCCCCGGCACGCCCGCGCGCGGGTGCGGCATCCTGGAGGGGTGCCCGAACGGATCCGCCCCGCCGACCTGGACGTCCAGGTGTACCGGGGACGGGCCCGCGCAGACCCGCGTGACGATCGTCTCGTCCGGGGCCAGGAACGACCGGGCGTTCGTCTCGTGGCGGGGATCGGCGTCGCGGCGAGCTACTTCGAGTTCCTCGCGCCGCTCCTCGCGGAGCACGGTGACGTCTACGCGCTCGACCTGCCCGGTTTTCGCGGGGATGCCGGCATCCGGCGAGGAGCCGACGGCGGCGTTCTTCGCCGACCAGGTGGAGGGCGTGATCGCCCACTACGGCCTGGTCGATCCGGTGCTCATCGGCCACTCGATGGGCACGCAGGTGGTCACCGAGGTGCTGACCCGCCGCGACGACCTCACGCACGCCGTGCTGGTGAGCCCGTCGTCGACGAGACCGAGGCGAACGCCCTCGTCCAGCGGTGCGCTTCGCGCAGTCGACCGCCCGGGAAATCGCTGCACGTCGCGATCATGGCGTTCTCGGCATACCTGCTGTGCGGGATGCTCTACTTCCTCGAAGTGCTCCCGCACATGCTGCGGTACCGGATCTCCGACCGGATCGGCCTGGTCCGCGCGCGGCTGCTGCTGATCCGCGGCGAGTTCGACCGTCCGTCGCCCCGGCGGCTGCACTCGCGGCTCGTCTCCCGCGCCTCCGACGCGCGCCGTGGGAGATCGAGGGCGCCGCGCATTCGATCATCAACGGCCACGCCGTCGGCGTCGCGCGTCTCGTGCGCCGGCACCTGGCCGACGACCTCGCCGCACGGGGGCGGATGCCCGCCGCCGAGGCGAAGGTCCCGCCCGCGCGGCACACCGATCTGCAGAAGATCCTGGATGCCACGGCCAGCCGCATCGCGGAGTGGCTGAGCGCCGTCCGCCGCGATCAGGACGGTGTCGAGCGCGCCAAGTCGCGCCACGCCCGCCTCCTGTGGCGGGCCTACGTCTCGCGTTCCTGAGCGTCAGCCCACCCGCTGCCGCGAGGTCGCGGCATCCAGCGCCCGGTCCAGCGCCGCGGCCGTGGCGAACCGCACCGCCGCGGGGACGGCCGCCAGGAACCCGCCCACGAAGGTGTCGCCCAGGCCGATCGTCGTCGGGCGCGCGACGTCGACGACGTACGCAGGCACGCCCGCAGCAGGCAGCCGCTGCTCGACGGCCGCGACCACGGCCGCCCCGCCCGCGTGACGCGGCAGACGCGCGGTGCCGTCGAGATCCTCCGCGCGGCACGCGTCGCCGAGCCGGTAGCGCGTGGCCGCGGTGCGGGTCGCGCTCTCCAGCGCGGCGCGGTGGCGGCCGGCATCCGGTCCCACGGCCACCGCCCAGTACTTCGTGTGCACCACGAGGGGCGGGGGCCGGGGATCAGCGCGTGAGCCTCGGCGAGCGCCGCGACGACATCGTCGGGCGAGAGCAGGTCGAGGGAGCGCCCGAGATACTCCTGCAGTTCGTCCTCGTTCATCCCGTACACGTCGATGCGCTCCATCAGCCGCGCCCGCACGAGCCCGGCGAACGAGCGCTCGTAGAAGCCGGCGTCCTCGTAGTACACCAGCGCCGACGGCGGCAGGCGCCGCATGGCGGCGCGCACGTCCTGCAGGCGACGGTCCAGGAGCGCGGCATCCTGCATCGTGTTGAACCCCGACACCAAGAACGCCGACGCCTCGGCGAGGGCCTCGCGAGGGCGGGCGCGATCGCCATCTCGCGGTTCGGGGCGTCGTCGGCGAAGATCAGGCGGTTGGATGCCGGGGCGACGACCTCTCCGCCCTCGAGCCGCACCACCGCGCCCTGGGGTACTGCACGATGAGGTGCGGGTCGAGGGTAGGTCGCGGGTGACGGAGGAGACGATCCGCATCGAGGAGGGCAGAAGGCGACGGACGTTGTCGTCGATGCTGACGAGATGCTGCACCGTCGGCACGCCGATGCGGTCCAGCGCGATTGCCGGCGCGCACGCCCGTGCCGCCGAGCGTCACCTCGACGTCGAAGTGCGCCGCGAAGCGCTCCACGATCTCGCTCGAGCGGACGAAGCGCTCGCCTCCCCTGCCCGTGGCGAGGAAGGCGAGCACCGTCACGACGAGCGCCCGCTCGTCGATGATCGGCGTCGTGGTGGTCAGCTCGTCGAGTCGGATGCCGTACTCCCCCGCGAGGGCCGAGAGCACGTCGGCATCCCACCGGATCTCGTAGTCGACGGTGCCGCCGAGCCCGAGCACGAGGTCTGCTGCCATGACGCCGATCCTCCCCGATCAGTACAGGTCGGCCTTGCCGGCGGCGCCGAACAGGTCGATCTTCTCGGCCGCGGTCACCTTCATCGCCGCGATGGGCTCGGGCTGGATGGCGTTCGGCTCGCGCAGGCGCCGGTCGGTGCCGAGCACCTCGCGCATGCGGTCGTGGTACGCGACCTTGATGTCGCTGGAGATGTTGATCTTGTTGATGCCCAGCGACACGGCGCGCGCGAGCTCGGCATCCGGGTTGCTCGATCCGCCGTGCAGCACCAGGGGGATGCCGACGGCGGCCCTTGATCTGCTCGAGCAGATCGTGGCGCAGCTCCGGGTTCTTGTCGGAGGGGTACAGGCCGTGCGAGGTGCCGATGGCGATCGCGAGGCTGTCGACGCCGGTCTGCTCGACGAAGCGCACGGCGTCGTCGTCGACGTTCGTGTAGATGATCTCCGCCGCACCCGACTCGCCGTAGCTGTCGTTCGCGCCGATGGTGCCGAGCTCGCCCTCGACCTGCACGCCGACCGCGTGCGCCGCCTCGACGACCTTGCGGGTGAGCGCGACGTTCTGCTCGAACGGCTCGAGCGAGGCGTCGATCATCACCGAGGTGAAGCCGGAGTGGATGGCCGTGATCATCTGCTCGTACGAGCCGCCGTGGTCCCAGTGGATGGCGACGGGCACGCTCGACCGGTGGGCGCGCGCGTGCATCGCGGGGATGAGATCGGTCGTGATGTGCGAGACCTCGTCGGGGTGGATCGCGATGATGACCGGGGCGTTCCTCTCCTCGCTGATGTCCATGATCCCGGTGAACATCGCCCAGTCGCTGATGTTGAACGCCGGAATGGCGAAACTGTGGGCGTTGGCCACGTCGAGGATGGACTTGCCGGTGTAGAGCACGGATTTCTCCTTGTTCGGGGGTGGGTGTGCGAGGTCAGCTCTTCACCGAGCCGGCCGTCAGGCGCTGATGAAGAAGCGCTGGAAGAAGAGGAAGAGCACCAGGACGGGATCGAGCCGAGGATGCTCATCGCCATGATCTGGTTCCACTCGTAGGAGTGCTGGCCCATGAGCAACTGGATGCCGATCGGCACCGTGCGCATGTCGATGGTGCGCGTGAGGGTCAGGGCGAACAGGAACTCGTTCCACGCGATCATGAACGTGTAGATGCCGACCGACACGATCCCGGGGATGGAGATCGGCACGAGCACGCGCCACAGGGCCGTGAAGGACCCCGCCCCGTCGACGCGGACGGCTTCGTCCAGCTCCTTGGGCAGGGTGTTGAAGTACCCCGTCATCATGATGATCGCGTAGGGCAGCGTGAACACCATGTAGGTGAGGATCAGGCCCGGGTAGGTGTTGTACAGCTTCAGGGTCACCATGAGCCCGAAGTACGGGATGAGCAGAGTGATCGGCGGCACGGCCTGGACGCTGACGATGATGACGTTCACGATCCGCTTGCCGCGGAAGTCGAACCGGCTGAACGCGTAGGCCGCCTGGATCGCCACGAGGAGAGTGAGGATCGTCACGGCCGGCGACGACGTAGCTGTTGATGAAGAAGCGCACCGTCTCGGGCGTGGTGAAGATCTTCACGTACGCATCGAACGAGAACGTGTCGGTGATGAGGCGGAGCGGCAGCTCGAAGATCTGCGTGTTCGACTTGAACGAGCTCGACAGCATCCACAGCACGGGGCCCGCGGCGAACACCGCGCCCAGGAGGAGTCCGACGATCACGCCGGTGCGGGCGACCCGCGTGCGGGTCACGGAGGTCAGAGCCATGTCAGTCCCTCGCCTTCTGGTGGCGGACGTAGAGCACCGCGATGATCATCGACATCGCCAGCACGAGCACCGCCGAGGTGGAGGCCGTGGAGAAGTCGTAGGTCGCGAACGCGAGCTTGTAGGTGAACGTGCTGAGCATCTCGGTGACGTCGATGGGACCGCCGCCGGTGGTCAGCCAGATCAGGGCGAACTGCTGCGACGTCCAGATGAGGTCGAGCAGCAGGAGGCTGACGATGATCGGACGCAGCTGCGGGATCGTGACGTTCCAGAAGCGCTGGACGGGGCTCGCGCCGTCGACGGTGGCGGCCTCGTAGAGGTCGCTCGGATGCCCTGCAGACCCGCGAGCAGGCTCACCATGAAGAAGGGGTAGCCGGCCCAGATGTTGATGAAGGTGACCGTGCCGAGAGCGAGCTGCGGCGAGGCCAGCCACTCGATGTTCGTGTTCAGCAGGAAGTTGACGATGCCGTTCGGCGCGAGGAGCATGCGCCAGAGGACGGCGATGACCGCCACGGTGAACAGCCACGGCAGGACGTACAGGCGCGGAAGATCGCGCGGGGGACGGCCCCGATGAGGCGGCTGTTCAGCAGCATCGCGAACGACAGTCCCAGGACGAGGTGGGCGGCGACGCTGGTGAGGGTGAAGAAGAGCGTGTTGCCGGTGGCCTTCCAGAACCCCGGGTCGGTGAGGACCGCGACGTAGTTGTCGAGTCCGACGAACTGGGGGTCCTTGTTCGTGATGACGTTGTCCTGGAACGAGTAGCCGACGACCATGACGATCGGGGACGATCATCAGGACGAAGAGCAGGATCAGCGTCGGGGCGAGGAAGGTGTAGGCCTCCGAGGCGGTGCGCAGCTGGCGGGTGCGGCGCGAGGCGGGGCGACCGGTGACGATCAGTTCGGTGTCGGGGGGTGTGAGAGTGCGCATGGTCATGGTGTGCGGCTTTCGGTGAGCGGGATGCCGCATCGCGGGCGATCGCGATGCGGCATCCCGTGTCAGCGTCGGATCAGAACGCCGACGTCCATTCGTCCTGGGCCTTCTTCAGCGCGTCGCTCATCGACTGCTGACCGTCCAGCGCGGACTGGAACTGCTCGCCGAACTGGCGCATGAGTTCCTCGGCGACGGGGAGTCCGGTGAACTCGTTCGCCGGGTAGCCGGCCTTGTAGATGTCGAACGCCGTCTTGAACAGGGCGTCGTCGTTGACGAAGTCCGGCACCGACTCGTGTTGCCCGGGAAGGCCTTGGCCATCGTGGACAGCTGCGAGTTGACGTCCTTGCCCATCAGGAACGACACGAGCTTGAACGCGGCGTCCTTGTGCTCGGAGTTCTCGGCGACGCCGATGCCCCACGAGGCGTACGGGATGCCCCGCTCGCCGGTGAAGCCGTCCTCGGCGGGGATCGCCGAGATCGAGAAGGTCAGGTCGGGGTTCGACTGGCGGATCAGGTTGATGTGCGCGAGCGAGTCGATCATCATGCCGACGCGGCCGTTGGTGAATTCCTCGACCTTGTCCTGCTCCTTCATCGTGAAGGATCCGGGGGCGATGACCCCGTCGTTCCACAGCTGCTGGATGTAGGCGGTGGCCGAGGGTCACGTCCTTGTTCGTCAGGTCGGGCTTGCCGTCCTTGAGCATCGATCCGCCCGAGGCCCAGACCCACGACATGACGTCGTTCGGCACGCCGTTGGGGGCTTCGAGCGAGAGCGGGAGCACCCAGCCCGAGGACGTCGCCGCCGAGGGCCTTGATCTTCTTGGCCGCGTCGGCGAACTCGGTGCGCGTGGACGGGGGGCGCGCTGACACCGGCCTGCGAGAGCAGGGCGTCGTTCGTGAACATCGGGTACACGAAGTTGACGACCGGGATCATGTAGGTGCTGCCGTCGACCTTGATCTGGCTGGCGAGCTGGCTGTCGTCGTAGCCGGCGTCGCTCATCAGCTGCGACAGGTCGGCGATGACGCCCTGCTTGGCGAAGTCGCTGACCCACGCCCCGTCGAGTCCGACGACGTCGGGCATCGTGCCCGAGGCGGCACCGGCGAACAGCTGCTCCTTCGTGGAGGCGTAGGGGCCGCTGACCAGGTCGACCTTGATGCCGGGGTTCTCCTGCTCGAACTGGTCCATGAGGGCACGGAACTGACCGTCGGGCAGCTCCGGCTCCCACCACTGGGCGAACTCGAGAGTGACGTCTCCGGCGCCGCCGTCGGGAGCGGCCGAGTTCGACGAGCACCCCGCCATCGCCAGGAGGGTCGTGGCCGCCGCGGCGGCGCCGACGAGCTTGATGGCGTTACGACGCCCGCGCCCGCTGATGTCCATCGTTTCTCCTCATTGAGATCTGCTGCAATTCGCGCTCTTCTGCGCCCTTCTTGCATCTTTAAGCTCGAGTATGCGGAGATTTGCGGCAAACGTCAAGACGTTGATGCGGATTCGTGACCATATCCGCAGGTTGCGGCATCAAATCGGGCACGAAGCAGCCAATCCGTGCCGTTTCGTGCCCGAATCGGCGAGAGCGCAACGTGCAGTGTGCGGCACTGTGCTAGAGATGACGGCATGGAGGGCATCACCCATACGACGAAGCGGCGACTTCCCGCGGGCCGCAAGGCCGAGCTGGCCGCCTACGTCGCCGAGTCCGGGCAGGTCACCGTCGTCGATCTCGCCTCGCACTTCGGCGTCTCGATCGACACCGTGCGACGCGATCTCGACCAGCTCGACCGCGAGGGGATCGTCGTGCGCACGCACGGCGGCGCGGTCAGCGAGATGTCGGTCCCCCGGCCCGCGATCGCGGACTCGACGTGCGCCTGCAGATGCAGACCAGCGAGAAGGAGAAGATCGCCGCGATCGCCGCCGACCTCATCGAGGACGGCTCCGTGGTCGTGCTCAACGCCGGGACGACGACGCTCGCGGTCGCCCGCGCTCCTGCGCAATCACCGCAACCTCACGATCGCGACGAACAACCTGCGCATCCCGGCCGAGATCTCCCCCGGCGTCTTCCTGCGACCTGTTCATCTTCGGCGGCGCCGTCCGCACGATCACCAGGCCACACGGGTCCGGTGACAGCTGGCCGCGGCGGCGCACGGACCCGACGTCGAGATCCGCTGCGACTACGCGCTGATCGCGGTGGGAGCGGTGGATGCCTCGGGCTTCTCCACCAGCAACCTCGGCGACGCGACGATGATGAGCGAGATGATCCAGCGCGCCGACCGCACCGCGATCCTCGCCGACTCCACCAAGCTCGACCGGCGTCTGTTCGCCCAGGTCGGGCCACTGGAGAAGGCGGACTACCTCATCACGATGCTCCTCCGTCCGCCGCGCTCGCCTCGGCGCTGGAGGAGGCCGGCGTGCAGGTCCTGACTCCCTGACCCCCGCGGCGTCGCCGCCTCACCGCCTCACCGCCTCACCGCCTCACCGCCTCACCGCCTCACCGAGAACAGGGGATGCGTCGAGACAGGCCGTGTCGACGGGAAATGGCCTGTTCTCGTGGCATCCCCTGTTCTGGGAACAGCGTCCGGCTTCCAGCGGCAGCGTCCGCCGCGTCAGAACCCGGTGGACAGCACCCGGTCGAGAATGTCGGCGAAGTAGTCGACCGAGTCGCGCGAGACGCAGAGCGGCGGTTTGATCTTCAGCACGTTCTGGTGGTCGCCGGTGGGCTGCATGACCACGCCGAGCTGGAGCAGGCGGTCGCAGATCGCCGCGGTCTCCTCCGTCGCCGGCTCGAGCGTCTCGCGGTCACGCACGAACTCCAGCCCCAGGTAGAGCCCCGCCCCGTGGACGGTGCCGACCAGCGGATGCCGCTCCCCCAGCGCCTCGAGCCGCGCCTTGAGGTGTCCGCCCACGACGCGGGCGTTCTCCTGCAGCCCCTCGTCCCGGATGATGTCGAGGATCGTCGTGCCCACGACCGACGACAGCGGCGATCCGCCGGTCGACGAGAAGAAGTAGCCCTGCGTGCGGTAACGGTCGGCGATCTCGCGCCGCGTGATGACGGCGCCGAGCGGGAAGCCGCCACCGATCGACTTGGCCACCGCGACGATGTCGGGCACCACGCCCTGCTGCTGGAAGCCCCAGAACCACGATCCGAGGCGGCCGAAGCCGACCTGCACCTCGTCGGCGATCGCGAGACCGCCGAGCTCGCGCACCGCGGCGTACACCTCGCGCAGGTAGCCGTCGGGCAGGGCGACGCCGCCGGCGTTGCCGTAGTACGTCTCGCTCAGGAACGCCGCGGGCGGGCGGCCCTCGGCCGCGAGAGCGTGCAGACGGGCCACTGCCTCGGGCGCGTAGCGCGCGGCATCCGCTCCCCGGTGACGACCGCGGTAGGGGTTCGCGGCGTCGACCGTGTGCACCCAGTCGGGGCGGGTCTCGAGGGCGTGGGGGTTGTCGGCGATCGAGGTCGAGACCGCATCGCTGGCGTAGGTCCAGCCGTGGTAGGCCTCGGCCATCGCGACGACGTCCGTGCGGCCGGTCGCCGCCATGCCCAGGCGGATCGCCAGATCCACCGCCTCGGAGCCGGAGTTGACGAAGAACACCGTGTCGAGCTCGTCGGGCAGGGTCGCGGCGAGGCGTTCGCCGTACTCGGTGATCGCGGCATAGTGGAAGCGCGAGTTGGTGTTCAGCAGCCGCGTCTGGCGCGACACCGCGGCGTTGATCCGCGGGTGGGCGTGGCCCACCGAGGCGACGTTGTTGACCATGTCGAGGTAGACGCGGCCGTCGACGCCGACGAGGTACTCGCGCCAGCCGCGCTCGATCCGCGGCGGCCGGGAGTAGTAGTGCTCCTGCACCTCGGCGACCACCGCCTCGCGGCGTTCGAGCAGGTCGTCGGGGGCGGCCTCGGGCCGCGTGACGCCGAGCGCCGGCGTCGCGTCGCCCACGACCGCGCGCCAGCCCGGCAGCTCGCTCGGACGCACGGCATCCGGCACATCTGCCGGGTCGAGCGCGCTGAGCAGCACGCGCACGCGGGTGCGCGCGGGCACGTCGATCGCCGTGTCGAACGGGAGCAGGATGCCATCGCCCACCCGCAGCGCGAGGGCGCCGTCGCGCGTGCCCTCGGCGGGAGGCGTGAGCGTCGAGGGTGCGGCGAACCACACCGACGCGGCCGTGGGCACGGTCGCCGGCTCTTCGGGGGTGCGGGACGGGGCTCCGAGCAGGGTCGGCACGAGGGCGGGGAGCACGACCGCGTCGGCCCCGGCGTCGAGGAGGCCCCGGGCCGCGCGCTCGAGGGCGTCGGCGTCGAGCCATGCCCCTTCGTCGGAGAGCGGCGACAGGGTGGTGGCGTCGAGGACCGCCGGCTGCACCCCGGCGGGCACGACCGCCGCACCCGTCCAGACCGGTGCCGCGGGGTCCGGACGGCCCAGCGCGTGGCGGATGCGTGCCGTCGCGACCTCGACCGGCACGGCGACCGCGCGCCGGAGGATCTCGAACTCGCGATCGAGGGCGCCGCTGGCGTAGTCGTTGGCGTCGTCGAGACGCACCTGCTGGCGACCGCAGAGCACGAGCACGACCCCGCGCAGCACGACGAGGGGCCAGAGGGCCGTGATCTCGTCGTCCGACAGCGGCCGGCGGCGGTCGAAAGCCGTGATCGCGGGCAGGGTCGAGGCATACGTGGCAGCGTCGTGGTGGAGCACCGACGACACCGTCACCGCGATCTCCCCCACCGCCCACGAGTCGATCACGTCACCGAAGTCGATGACGGCGTCGGGGAGCGTGCCGACGCCGAGCGGACGCAGCACGTTGTCGTCGGTGACGTCGAAGTGCCCGAGCTGCCGCGGGAGGCGATCGGCGACCGGATGCAACGCGGCGAGCGCCGCGGTCGTGGCCGCGGTGCAGTACTCCCGCACGTCGGCGTCCGGCTCGGTCTCGGCGATCTCGGCGATCACGCGTTCGGCGTGGCGCAGGTCCCACTGCAGCACCCGCCCGGAGGCGGGATGGGTCTCGTCCGCGAGCGCGACGCTGACGGCGGCGGCCAGTTCGCCGAGGCGCTCGACCGTGCGGGGGGCCAGGTAGCCGGAGCCGGTCAGGGTCGCCCCGGGGACGAAGGAGATCACGCGGGCGTGCAGCCGCCCCTGCGTCGTGTCCCACCAGCCGGTGACCGGACCACGCGGGTCCGCGACGATCTCGGGGATGCGCAGCGTGGGCTCTGCTCGTGCGACCGCGGCGGCCGCGGCATCCTGCATTTCGATCTCGGTCTCGCTGAAGACGGGGTTGCTGATCTTCAGCACGCCGAGCGGCTCGCCGCCGCCGACCGGGCGCACGAGGAAGTTCTGGTCTTGCTGGCTGCCGAGGCTCGTCAGCTCGGTCTCGAGACCGTGCCCCTCGCGCAGGAGGGCCGTCGCCTCGTCGGTCGGGAGGGTCGGGGTCGGCAGCTCGCCGCAGGTGAAGTAGTCGAACGGGGTGTCGGTCACGACAAAAACATACAGCGTATGTTTAACTCGGCGCCATCCTCTCCTGCCTCGCTCCTGCCCGCCCTGAAAGGCCCCGTCGTGCCCCGGCCGTCGCACCCGAAGCTCTCCCGCGAGGCGATCGCGCGCGCGGCGCTCGCGCTCGTCGACCGCGACGGCGCCGACGGCGCGAGCATCCGCCGCGTCGCCGACCGCCTGAAGGTGCACCCGACGTCGCTGTACAACCACGTGCCGAACCTGGCCGCCCTCATCGAGGACGTCCGCGCGCTCGTCGCCGCGCCCATCGCCTCGACGCCGCTCCGCGAGCGCGAGTGGGAGGACGGCCTCCGGCTGTGGGCTCGGTCGTACCGCGACGCGTTCCTGCGGCATCCGAAGTCCATCCCCCTGCTGATGTCGCACCGTTCATCGGTGCCGCGGGTCATGTCGCAGTACGAGGACTTCGCCCGCGCCGCCGAACGCGTGGGGTGGACCAGCGACGACATCCTGCCGCTGCTGACCGTGTTCGAGTCGTTCATCATCGGCAGCGTGCTGGACATGTCGGGGCCGAGCGTGATGTTCGACCCGACCGGGCACGAGCACATCGCCCCGCGGTTCGCGGCGGCCTACGCGACCCTCGACGCGCACGATCCAGCCGACCCCGTCGCCACGCGCGCGTTCGAACTCGGGCTGTCGCTGCTCATCGCGGGGGCGCGCCCGCGCGGGTGATCCGGGTGCCCGTCAGAGCCCGTCGGGGCGCGGCGAGCGCCACTCCGAGAAGCGTTCGGCGAGCGCGGCGCGGGTCTCGGCATCCGGGACGAAGACGTCCACGCCCCCGTCGTAGGGCGCGACGCCCCAACGCATGCCCGCGTCGGTGAGCAGCACGGCGGCGCGGTCGTCGGCCACCGCGGCGAGCACGGGATCGAGATCGACGTCGCGCGCGATCCAGAAGTAGGCGGGCGCATCGTCGCCGTCCACGCGACGCCAGGCGCGCGCGCCGGGCAGCAGCACGCGCGTCCACCCGCCCGCGCCGTCGGCTGCGCCCCAGTCCTCGCCGACGACGAGGAGCGGACCGTCCGCGGATGCCGCCCGCGCGGCGTCGAGCAGCTCGTGGACGATCCGCGCGACCCGCGCGTGCTCCTCGGGAGTGCGCGCGATGCGGGCGGCGCCGGGAAGCGTGTGGAACCGCACCCAGCGCTCGGGATGCGCCTCCCGCAGCGACGGCCCGCTCGGCTCGGCACCGGGCCAGAGCCGATCCCAGCGTGCGCTCCACTCCGTGGCGCGCGGATCGACGTCGGTGGGCGCGAACGCGCCGCCTGCCGGAGAAGCCTGCATACCTGGAACCCTTCCACGACATCGCACCGGATGCCAGGGCGAACGCTTCCGTTCACCCTGGGCGATAGAACGGGTGAACCAACCGCACCCCGGGCGTCGGGCGCAGCCTCGGGGTCGGAGCGTGCAGTCCCACCGCTCCGGCCCTTCCACCCGAACCCCCGGGCGAGTCCGCGCCCGCACGGCGGCGGCGACGCGCGGTAGAGAGAGGGGTCCTGCACTCTCCCACACCCCATCAGGAGCCGTCGTGTCCACCCAGAACTCCGCGCCGTCACGCCGACGCCGCCTCTCCCTGCCCGTCCTGCTCGCCGGCGGCGTGGCATCCCTCATCCTCGCCCTGGGCCTCTCGCCCACGGTGTCCGCGTTCACCGCGCAGATCAAGAACACCGTCGATACGGCCGCCACGGGAACCCTGATCATGCAGGAGTCCACCTCCGACGGCTCCATCACGTGCAACAGCACCGACGGCGGATCGGTGTCGTCGAACACGGCGACGTGCGCGACGATCAACAAATACGGCGGAGCACGACGATGGCGCCCGGCCAGACCGTCTCGACCGACATCAAGATCAAGAACACCGGCACGGTGGATGCCAAGACCTTCACGCTCACTCCGAGCGGGTGCACGCAGTCCGCCAACGGTTCGCCCAACGGCACCGCCACCAATCTCTGCAAGACCCTCCAGCTCAAAGTGACCTCCGGCCAGAAGTCGATCTATTCGGGGAGCCTGGAGGACTTCAACACGGCGGTCAACGTGCTCGCCGCCCTCGGCACCTCCTCCGTCGCGCCCGGCGCCACCGTCCCGTTCACGTTCGCCGTGACGCTGCCCTCCACGGCCAGCAACACCTACGCCGGGCTCCAGGCGTCGCAGCCCCTCACCTGGGACTTCAGCAGCTGAGTATCTCTCGTGATCCACCACACCGCGGCGACCGCCGTTCGAGGCACCGCGCGTCCGGCGATCGTCGTCGCCCCCGCTCTGGTCCTGCTCTCGATCGCGGTCGCCGCGCTCTTCGCCGTCTCCGGCATCCGACTCTTCTCCGTCCAGACACCCAGCATGGGCACGACCGCCCCGGTCGGGACTCTCGTCGTCGCCCACGCCGAGCAGAGCTACGCCGTGGGCGACATCGTGACCTTCGAGGCCGCCGGGCGCACCGTCACGCACCGCATCGTGGGCGACGCGGACGGCTCGTTCACCACCAAGGGGGACCTCAACGGCGCAGCCGACGGCACCCCCGTCACGCCGGACATGATCGTCGGGCGGGCGGTGGCCGTGATCCCCGGCCTCGGTTTCCTCCTGCAGGTCGCACCGTGGCTGCTGCTCGGCGTCGTCCTCACCGAGGTCGTGGTGTGGATCAGCTCTGCACGACCCGGATGGGTCTGGAGCGTCCGCTTCACGGGCTGGTCGCTGACGGTGACGGCCGTGGGCCTGTGGCTGCGCCCCTGGTTCGACCTCGTCCTGCTCGACTTCCGGGCCGGCGACGACGGCGCGAGCGCGGTGCTCCACGTCGTGAACACCGGACTCTTGCCGCTCCTCGCCGGCGACACGCGGCTCCTCAGCGGGCAGGACGCCGTGGTGTCGACGACCGAGCGGTTGCCGAGCGGGGCCTTCATCTTCACGCCGCAGCCCGACCTCGATCTGCCGCTTCGTCTCGTCGTGATCGGCCTGTGCCTGCTGCCGCTGCTCGCGGCCCTGCTCATCCGCGATCCCGACCCGCTGGCATCCCCCGACGGCCTGCGTGTCCGACCAGACCGTCGCGGACGGGCGATCGTCGTGCCGCTCGTGATCATCACCGTGCTCGCCGTCGCCGCACTGACGACGCTGTCGCCCTCGGGCGCGAGCTTCGCCGCGCGTATCTCCGACTCGCGCACCACCGCAGGCACGAATCCGTTCTTCTCGTGCCATGACGCGGCGCTCTCCGTCGGGAAGTCCGCCACCACGGGCGCCTATGCCCTCAGCCCGACCAACACACCGCCCAAGACCGAGGACGACCTCTTCGGTGGCCCCGCGCGCCGCGCGACCTATGCGGTGACCCCGACCACCTCGACGACCGTCGGGTGCCGTCACGACTCCCCCGCAACCGCGGTGAGCTTCAACGGCACGTCGCAATGCCTGTACGTACCCGGCACCGTGACGAGCCCGAACACGTTCACGCTCGAGGCGTGGTTTCGCACCTCGTCGACGGGGAACGGCAAGATCATCGGCTTCGGCGATGCCGACCAGTCGTCCCAGGACAGCCGTTACGACCGGCACGTCTACCTCGATCGCACGGGACGCGTGGTGTTCGGGGTGTACCCGAACGGCGTGCGAACGATCGCGACCCCCACGGGGACGTCGTATGCGGACGGCGCGTGGCACGCGGTGGTCGCCTCGCTCTCCAGCACCGGTATGGCGCTGTATGTCGACGGGAGTCTCGTCGCCACGAACCCGGCGGTCACGTCGGGCCAGAACTACACCGGCTCCTGGAAGATCGGCTGCGGCAACCTGGCCGCCTGGGCCAACGGCACCTCGAACGGCACGATCGACTACTCCGGCCCGCCGTACTTCACGGGCGACATCCAGTTCGCGGCGATCTATACGCGGGCTCTCACCGCCGACGAGGTACGCTGGCGCTACTTCGCCGGGCAGTGAACCTCACATGCGGGCGTAACGCGCCCGTGCGAAGCAGAAGACGCCGTAGATCACGAGCCCCGCACCCACGAGCCACAGCACGATCTGCCCGAACGGCAGGCTGGCGAGAGAGCGCAGCGCCCCGTCGAGTCCGCTCGCGGCGTTCGGGTCATGGCCGACGGCCGCGACGACGAACAGGAGTCCCGCCACCCCGACCGCGATCCCCTTCGCGACGTAGCCGACCGTTCCGAACACCCGGATGCCGTGTCCCGCGGCGCCTCCCGGGGCGGAGAGGTTCTTCAGGAACGCCCGCGTGATGCCACGGACGATGAACGCCACTCCGACGGCCGCGATCCCCAGCCCGACGATCACGAGGAGGACCACTCCGCCGGGCGCGGCCAGCAGGTTCGCGCTCAGGCTGCGCGACGACTGGGCCGAGTCCGAGCGGCCGCCCATCGCGGCAGTGAACGCGGTGGCGGCGATCACGATGTACGCCACCGCCGTGCCGAGGTACTTCGCGCGGTGCGCCCAGCGCTTCTTGGCATCCGGATCCCGCTCGACGACGGCCTCGGTGATCTGCCAGACCGCGAGAGCGGCGAGCCCGACGACGATCACCCAGAGCAGCAGCAGGCCGGCGGGGGCGGATGCCACCTGGGCCAGGGCGCCGGACTGGTCGGCGCTGTCGCCCGCGCCGCCGGTGGCGATCGCGATCGCGATCGCGCCGATGAGGAGGTGGAGCAGGCCCAGCACGACGTAGCCGACGCGCGCGGCGGCACGGAATGCGGTGGAGTCCTGCGCTTTGTCGGCGGCGGCGCTGGCTGATGTCATCCGTGCACCGTAGCGCTCACGACGCCGTCGCGGCAGCCCGTTGCGCTCGGCGCTCGCGCGCCACGTCGACCGCCGCCCAGACCAGGGTCGCGACCGCGACGCCCTCGAGCATCCCGGCCGTGACGTCCGACAGCCAGTGGGCGTGCAGGTACGTGCGGCTCCACATCATCAGCACGACCCAGGCCCCCCCCCAGGTCCACACCCATCGACGGCGCAGGATCAGGCCGAGCGTGACCGCGATCGTCGTCGCCACCGCGGTATGGCCGGACGGGAACGAGGTCGCCACGGTCTCGGCCAGCGAATCGGCCGGTCGCGCCCGGGCGATCACGGCGGCCATCGGTGCCCCGATCGCGACGACGAAGGCGATGGATGCCGCGACGTTCAGCGCGTCCCACGGGCGGCGTCGCACGAGGAACACGAGGGTGGTCGCGACCCCGATGAGGATCATGCCGATCGTGCCGCCCACGACCGCCGGGATCCACGCGACGATCACGCCCACCGGGGACGACATCGACGCCATCGCACGATCCCACGCGTCGTCGAGGGGCAGGGGCGCCGAGTCCGACAGCGCGACGACGAGCCGCAGCGCCACGAAGAGGACGGTCGCCGCGACTCCGACGATCAGCGCCACGGAGCGGCGCGCGTCGGGGGCGACGGTCGAGCTCGGAGCGCCGGTTCTGGCCGTGGCGTCGTCGGTCGAGGCATCCATGCTGCGATGGTGCCACTTCGCCCCGACTCGCCGTCAGGGATTGCGCATGCTGCTCCGTGGCGTCCTCGTCGCGGCGGGGCCGTCCCGCAGACTTCTCCGACGTCGGGGATGCCGGTCGCGCGGACAGCCCGCGGGCGCACCACGGCACCCGCGCCACGTGCCAGCGGGCGCACTTGGAGCGCCCTTACGGCAGGGGTACGACACGGCAGGGGTACGACACGGCAGGGCACCGGCACAGCGTGTGCGGCGACATGGGCGGGGGCACCGGCACGGCGGTTGTGACAACACGGTCGAGTACAGGCACAACGAGCATGCCCTCTCGGCCGGCACGACGCCTCGCGGATCTGCTCAGAACGGCGCGGGTTCGCGGTTGTCGGATGGCGGTGGTGTTGCTGGTCGTGTCACGGAACGAAGTGGGGGATGTTCATCGGGGAGGAACATCACCGCCGGTGAATATGAAAGGGGTTCGTCGACATAGACGCGGCCGGTGGGGCTGACCCACTGGAGGACTCCGCCGGGGAGCTGGGTCACCTTCCAGCGGGTGAATTGTTTCTGGGTGTGGTGTCGTTGGCAGAGGTGGGCGAGGTTGCTCGTGTCGGTGGTGCCGCCGAGGGCGAAGTCGCGGGTGTGGTCGACCTCGCATCTCACGGCGGGGGTGATGCACCCGGGCCAGCGGCAGTGGCGGTCGCGGGCGCGGAGGTGCCGGTCGATCGCCGCAGTGCGCTGGTAGGTGTCGGTGTGCAGCACCGCGCCGGTGACGGGGTGGGTGATGACCCGGTCCCACGGCACCGGCGTCGCTTCGGCGAGGGCGCGGGCGGTGGGGGCGTCGATGGGCCCGTGACCGACGAGGTCGGCGGGGTCGATGTTCTCGTCGCCGGGGCGCAGCATCGTCAACGCGGGGACGACGACCTGTATCCGGGCGCGGATCGCGCCGAGGGCGCCGAGCCTGTCGTCGGTACGGGTGGGGTCGGCATCGGGCGCGGCGGTCAGCAGCAGATCGGCGAGGATGTCGGCCCGCACCTGATCCGCCGACCTCGTGTCAGGCACGACCGTGCTGTCGTGGACTGCCGATGCGTTCCCGCGCGCGTCGATGAGGGCGGTGCTCTGCTGCACGAGCCGGTCATAGATCCCCACCGCCAGCACCGTCGGAAGCGTCGCGACCAGGTCGGACATCCCGTCCCCACCCGGCACGACGCGCACGCACCGGGTGTCGCGGCCCCGCCGGTGACGGTCGGTGAGGGTCGTGGGCTGTAGCGCTTCCACCAACGCGGCGAGACGTGCCTTCAACCGCCCCGGGCTCAGCCCCTC
The DNA here is from genome assembly GCA_027562975.1 of Rhynchospora breviuscula. Taxonomy (NCBI): domain Eukaryota; kingdom Viridiplantae; phylum Streptophyta; class Magnoliopsida; order Poales; family Cyperaceae; genus Rhynchospora; species Rhynchospora breviuscula. Next base: position 20,308 of record JAMQYH010000856.1, read on the forward strand.
GGCGGTCGCCACCGCGAGAACGTCGAACTCTCCCCGAGTCTCGACGGGCAGCGACGAGCCGACTTCCGTGATCGCGTGTACGTGGGTGCGGGACAGCGCGCCGGCCTCCCACGCGTCGAGGGTCAGCGGGTAGTCGTCGACGAGGGTCATCGCCCGCCCGATCTGCACCTGCACGCTGCGATCCGAGACGCTCTCGGCCGCCGCGATCTCGGACGCGACCTCCCGCAACGCCAACTCCGCCGCCCTCGACGACACCCGCACCCCGACCATCGCATCCAGAGCGAGGCGCCCCGCCCGGGCCAGCGCCCGCACCCGCCGGGCTTCGGCCGAAGCGAGATCGGCATCCACTGCCCGCACCTCGCCGAGCACCGCGGACAGGGCAGCAGACCCCTCACCCGGGGGCGGCAGAAACGGATCGAAGATCATGTGTGCATGCTAGGCGGGGCCTCCGACATCGAGCTCGGCCGCGGGGTCCAAATGGGGAGAGAGTGCACTTCCCTCACTGGGGAGGAGGATTCGCACCTCCGCTCTCCGGGAGAAACCTCTTCTGTCCTGGCATTTCTCGACCAACCGGCCACAACGGGTGAAGTTCGAGCGACGCCCACGGAGGCACCGGTCCGAGCCACCGAGAACACCCACTCGGATGCCCGCGCGCCCGTCACCGACACCCAGGACGCACATTCGCATCGCACCGCCGAAGCCCCGATCCGAATAGTCGCACCACGCCGCCGACCTCGCACCGATCTCCCACCCACACCCGACCTCACCGCCACCGCCCGCCCCACCCAGGGTGCGGACATCAACGCCCCCGAGAAGCCGTCAGAGACGCGGGTCGATCGGATCGGATTCCAGCGCCAGCACGCCGAAGACGGCCTCGTGCACCCGCCAGAGCGGCTCCCCTTCGGTCACGCGTCGGAGCGCCTCGAGCCCCAACGCGTACTCCCGGAGCGCGAGGAAGCGCTTGCGACCGACGTCGCGCTCGCGCAGACGCGCGAGATTTCCGGGCGACGTGTAGTCGGGACCGTAGACGATGCGGAGGTACTCGCGTCCGCGCACCTTGATGCCCGGCTGCGCGATCCCCTTCGGCGTGCGGATGAGGTTGGCGAACGGCTTGACGACCATCCCCTCCCCGCCCGCGTCGGTGAGCTCCTCCCACCACTGGACTGCGGCGCCGGTCGAGTCGGCGGACTCGAGGTCGACACGGAGCCGGCGGGTCGAGAGCACGAGGTCGGGGTCGGCGTCGACGATCCGGTCGGCGAGATCGAGGTGCCAGCCGTGGTCTCGGGTCTCGAACGTCGACTCGCCCGCGGCGAGCACCTGGAACGGTGCGAAGCGCACCGGGCCCGAGGTGTCGACGTACCGCCGGTACGCGTCGCGGAATCGGATGACGTCGTCGGAGCGCTCCCGGGTACGGGCGGCGAGCGCCGAGACGTCGATCCCGGATGCCACGGCGGCATCCAGCAGCCGCGACGCGGCACCGGTGGCTGCGGTGCCGGCTGCCGCCACCGAGGCGTAGAGGTCGCGGATGAGGTCGCCCGCCTTCGCCGACCACGGCACGATCTCGCCGTCGAGCAGGAGCCAGTCGGCATCCATCTCGGCCCAGATCCCCGCGCGCTCCAGCGCGGTATCGAGTCGGGTCAGCATCGCCGATTCCGAGTCGGGGTCGAAGAACGCCCGGCCGGTGCGGGTGTGGATGACCCCGCGCCAGCCCTCGGGCGCACCGAAACGCGCCGGGTTCCGTGAGACGAGCACGACGGCCCGCGAGCCCATGTGCTTCTCCTCGCAGACGACGTCGCTCACGCCGTGACCGCGGAACGCGGCGAACGCCTCGTCGGGGTGCTCGAGGTATCCCTCGCGCGCGGACGTCGCGGGTGGCGACATCGTGGGCGGGAGGTACGTGAGCCACCGCGGGTCGATCGCCCATCGGCTCATCGTCTCGAGGCCGCCCGCCGTCTGCTGCTCCGTGATCCCGATTCGACCCATCGCCGCGGTCTCGACGAGGAGCTTGCCCTGGACGTCGGCGAGCTGCAGGATGCCGGGCGCGCGCTGCGGCTCCCCCGCGACGAGCGGACGCACGGGTTCGTACCAGACCCGCTCCGCGGGAACCGACACCACCTCGCGCTCCGGGTAGCGCATGGCGCTGAGCGCCCCGCCGAACACGCACCCGGTGTCCAGGCACGCGGTGCCGTTGACCCACTCGACGGCCGGAACCGGGGTGTGTCCGTACAGCACGACCGCCCGCCCGCGGTAGTCCTGCGCCCACGGGTAGCGGACGGGCAGTCCGAACTCGTCGGTCTCCCCCGTCGTCTCGCCGTACAGCGCGAACGCCCGCACCCGGCCCGACGCGCGGCCGTGGTACGCCTCCTTCAGCCCGGCGTGCGCCACCACCAGACGCCCCTCGTCGAGGACGAGGTGCGAGACCAGGCCGTAGCAGAACGCCGCGACCCGGTCGCGGAACTCCTCCGGCTCCTCGGCGAGCTGAGCGAGCGTCTCGGCGAGCCCGTGCGTGGGCGTCGCGCGCGCGCCCCGGAGCGCGCGGATGAGCTTGACCTCGTGGTTGCCCGGGACCGCGAGAGCAGAACCGGATGCCACCATCCCCATCGCAAGCCGCAGGACACCGACCACTTCAGGTCCGCGGTCGACGAGATCACCGAGGAAGATCACGCGCCGCCCCTCGGGATGCGCGGCGTCGACCGCCCTCCCCTGGTCGTCTCGGAGGACGTCGTACCCGAGCCGGCCGAGGAGGGTGAGCAACTCTCCGAGGCATCCGTGCACGTCGCCGATCGCGTCGAAGGGACCCCGCTCGTCGGAGCGATCGGTGAGCAGACGGGTGCGCTCGATCCGGGCGTCCGCCACCTCCTCCGGGGTTCGCAGCACGTGGACCTTGCGGAAGCCCTCCTTGCCGAGGTGGCGCAATCCGCGACGCAGCTGGTCGGCCTGGCGCTTCACCACGCCGGGCGGGATGTCACGGTCGGTGCGGTCCGCGTTGCGGGCCAGGCTCGTCGCCTCGGGGACGTCGAGGACGATCGCGACCGGCAGCACGTCGTGGGCCTTGGCGAGTTCGACGAGGCGGCGGCGCGCCTCGGGCTGCACGCTCGTCGCATCGATCACCGTCAGAAGGCCGGCTTCGAGCCGCTTGGCTGCGACGTACTGCAGGGCATCGAAGGCAGCGGCGGTGACCGACTGGTCCGCGACGTCTCCGCCCACCAATCCGCGGAAGACGTCGCTGGACAGGGTCTCGTACGGGCCGAAGTGCGTGCGGGCGAAGGTGGACTTGCCGGAGCCCGACGTTCCGACCAGCACGACGAGGGACAGCTCCGGGATGTCGAGGACGCTCACGCCGCCACCTCCCTGCGGAACAGGGCCAGCTGGGTCGGGGCACCGAGAACGGCGTCCTCGGGCCCGACAGGACGGAACTCGACCGCGTAGCCGGTGCGCGCGGCGACGGCCTGCGCCCACGCGCCGAACTGCGCGCGCGTCCACTCGAACCGGTGGTCGTCGTGGCGCAGCTCGCCCGGAGCCAACGCCGGGAACAGCGGGTTGTAGTCGGCGTTCGGCGTGGTCACGACGACGGCACCCGGCCGCGCGCCGGAGAACACGGCATCCTCGACCGCCGAGAGGCGCGACGGGTCGACGTGCTCGATGACCTCCATGAGCACCATCGCGTCGTAGCCGCTCAGGCGATCGTCACGGTAGACAACGGAACCGTGCAGCAGTTCGAGGCGCTGCCGTTCGGCATCCGCTGCTTCGTCCAGATGCAGAGCCCGAGCCGCCTGCTCGAGGGAGCGCGCCGACACGTCGACGCCGACGATGCGCGTGAGCGAACGGTCCTTCGCGAGACGGGTGAGCAGGGCACCCGCGCCGCAGCCCATGTCGATGACGCGGCGCGCCCCCACCTCGGCGAGCGCCGCGACGACGGCATCCGCTCGGGTCCGACGCAGCGGTGCCGCCGCGACCTCCGGGGCCTCCTCCAGAGCCTGCGTCACGAGAGAGCGGTGATGCCGCAGGTAACGGCGCGTGATGAGCTCGCGCTCGGGGTGGGCGGAGAGCCAGCCCTCGCCCGCGCGCCCGAGCTTGGCGACCTCGTCGTCGCCGACCCAGTAGTGCTTCGCGTCGTCGAGCACCGGCAGCAGCACGTAGAGCTGGCGGAGCGCGTCGGCCAGGCGCACACGTCCGGTCAACGTCACCGATCGGACCCGCGACTCGCCCCACTCCGGGAAGGCCGGATCGAGCGGGATCCGCGTCTCGCCGACCTCCCACCCGCACGGCGCGAACAGACGCCGCACGAGGTCGTCCTCGCCGCGGACCGACACGACCGGGAGGTCGATGCGCAGGGGCAGCGGTGCGGCGGCGAGCTCGGGATACGAGTCGCTCCGGCCCGTCATGGCCGTGCGGAACACCGCGCCGATCGCGACCGCGAGCATGCTGGATGCGACGTACGGCCGGTCGTTGACGTAGTGGTCGAGCACCCGCGCATCTCCGCGGAATCTCTTGTTGCGGACGAGGCCGACCGGATCGACCTCCAGCAGCACCGCGAACGTGCAGCGTTCGGCGGTGGCCTCCGGGGCGAACACATGGACGTCGCCGACGGACTCGGTGAAGGTCTGTGCACGGGCCGGATGCTTGTGCAGCAGGTATCCGAGCGCCGTCGCGTCGATCCCGGAGCCGGTCTCGGGCTCGAACGTCACCGTCACCAGCATCGCCGTCTCCTTCCTCGGGGCATCCGCCCACTTTAGGGCGGGCGGTGTCGGCCGAGCGGACACCTCGACGGAACCCGGCTTGCCGCTCAACCCGCAGTCGGTCAGGATGCCGACATGGGCACGGCACGTCCGAGGTGGAACGAGCCCGAAGCCCCTGTCACGTGAACGGAGCGTCGATCGTGGCGACCTTCTCGAAAATGGGGACCACCGACTGCCGCCGAAGGAGATAGTGCGCATTGCGTCCGGACACATCACCGCGCGTCAGTACGTCGCCCACCAGCCTGTCCAATGCGCCTCTCGCCCCTTGCGTGGTCATTCCTGACAGAACGGCGAAGTCCCCCGACGTGATCCGATCGTGGACATCGAGCCATGCGTGAACGGTCGCGCGGATCTGCTCAGCGTCGGGTGCGACGTACCAGAGCACCCCGCGCCGCTTCAGTTCAGCGCCGTCGGCCTTCCCGCCGATAACCGCCCTGCGTGCGGCCGACGAGAGGACCCAGACATCCTTGTGGGGTTCGATGATCGGTTGCGCGTCGAGCACACATCTGGCGGCGATCTCGAGCGCTTCGATCGCTTCCTGCGGGGAACGTTGAAGAAGTCTCGCCGTGGCGGCGGCCGTCGTGAACGGATTGCGGAGGAGGGCATGGACGATGAGCGCGACCTGAACGTCACGTTGACGCGCGACGGGTTGGAGCTTCGTCGTCAGTCGCATGATTGGCACCACCGGTGCTCCGCCGACGAGTTTCGCGCGGACTCGGGGTCCCGGTTCTTCGACGATCCGCGGCGGCTGATGCCCGAGGGTCACCATCTCCCGATACATTCGATCGACACCGATTCCCTGCTTGTCGACGAGTCCGAGGGCGAGCGCAGCGTCGGCGAGCGCGGGCGACCGACTGAATCGTTGAGTAAGCAGGTTGTCTTCTGTGACTCCACCGAGGAACCCACCCGGAGACACCACGGTCAGGGACCGGTCCTCCTCTACCCAGGTCACGCTCGTCGGCGCATGCTGATTCCAGTCGCGGTGCACGATCCCGTTGAGGATCGCCTCACGTGCAGCGCGTGTCGGGATGAGACGGACGAAACCCTCAGCAAAGTCCCCGGCTATGGCGACTCGATCGTTCGCCGCGTCCATGAGAGATTCGACTCTCGCAATCTGCTCGAGCAAGCTGAGTCCCTGGTGACGCTCCTCCCGCGCCAGGACATCGCCGCCTTCGACATCGAGTCGTGTCCAGCTCAGCCATGGCCGCGCCGACGCACAGAACAGCAGGGCTCCTGCTTCAGTGAGGTGGCTATTGACGCTCACGAGCCCGAGCCGTCGAAGCATGTCGTCGGCTGATACATCAGCGATATCCAGGGCGCTGGCATCTCGCAGATCGCGGCGGCGGAGGTACTCGCGCGCGACGGCGATCGCACCCGGCGTCACATTCGCGACAGTCATCCCGCTCGGCCGAGACATCGGATCCCACCCGGCGCGTCCTTGCCGGTGGAGCCACCACTGTCCACGATCGATGGGAACGGACGCGGCCCCGACCCGCCAGCGAATGCGATCGCTCGTGTCCTCGACGGGTTCTCGTGCCTCTGGAACGAAGAGCACGAGCAATCGGATACCCGCTTCCATCCGTTCGGTGATGTCCGGTGCGAGATCGATCCGTCGGTAGATCTGATGACGCAGCCACTCCTCGTCGAGTTCCGTGCCGAGCAGATCGCCGGTCTTGTCTTCGATGCCGACAATCAGAGCTCCACCACCGGGCGTGTTGGCCATGGCCGCGACTTCGTCAGCGAGCTGATCGGCAGCCTTCGTGTTCTCGCGGTTACCGGGCAGCAATCGGCCGCCCGCCCCACGGCGCCCGGCCTCTTCTTTTACATCGACACGCTGACGCTCAGCCTCGTCAGGCAATACTCCGCTGCGAACCTTCGCAAGACACTCTTCAACTGCAGCTTCGGCGCGAGCGCGATCCGCCACCAGTTCTGTTCCCGGCTGAAAGGGAATCACATCCGTCGACGGCGTCATGAGTTTCAGTTTACACACCCATCTAAAGTAAAAGTCGTTCGGCTCGGTGGGAGCAGCGTTGCGATTCGTCCGCGTCCGCAACGCGAACGCGAGGGGCCGCAGAGGTTTCAGCGGGGTGCGGCCAGGCGCGCGGTGACGTGGGCCCTGCATGGGCACGGCGACGAGGCGGGTCGCCACCGGGCACCCGAACGCAGATCAGCCCCGCTCGAGAGCGGGGCTGATCTCGTGAAAGTGGCGGTGACGGTGGCGGACCCGACGCAGTGGCTTTCGAACCCTTCTTGGGAGACGCGGCGGCTCCTGGAGTGGGTCGCGAAGCAGTCTGAACGGAGGTAGGGCGCCGCAACCGCACAGTCCACAGGAGTGCGAGCGCGGCTCATCGCCGTGCTCAACACATCCTCTATCCTTGGATGATCCGCCCAGCTAGAGAGTCCTCATGATCCGAGTCGAGACGAAGCGATGCGTCGAGTACAGCCCTCTGCGCTACCCGGGCGGCAAGAGCTCGCTGACCGACTTCTTCGCGAAGGTCATCGATCTCAACTTCGAGGACAAGCCGAGATACGTTGAGCCCTTCGCGGGCGGGGCTGGTGCGGCCATCGCGCTCCTCCTCCGCGGCAAGGTCAGCGATGTGGTCATCAACGATCTCGACCCGGCCATGTGGTCCTTGTGGACCTCGATGGTCAACGACGCCGAGCGGTTCCAGCGCCTAGTCCGCGACACACCCGTGACCCTGGACGAGTGGAAGAAGCAGAAGCAGATTTACGCGGCCGGACTCGGCGACGCAGACCCGATCGACCTCGGCTTTGCGACCTTCTTCCTGAACCGTACTAATCGCTCAGGAGTGCTGAATGCTGGGGTTATCGGCGGCCAGGCACAGTCCGGCACGTACCGAGTTGACGCTCGGTATAACAAAGCCACTCTTCTGCACCGCCTAGGGCGGATTGGCGCCATGCGAGACCGAATTGACGTTCGAAATGTCGATGGTCAGAGCTTGATTAGTGAAGTGTCAGCGAGCAAGACAACCATCATCTATGCCGATCCGCCATACTACGAAAAGGGCAGCTTTCTGTACCTGAACTCGTTTACCGAGCAACAACATGCCCAACTCGCACGCACGCTTAATTCAGATGGGAATGCGCGCTGGATTCTAACGTATGACGACGTTCCCGCCATCCAGGCTCTGTATGACAAGCGTCGAAGCCAGACCTTTTCGCTTCACTACTCAGCCCATCGTCCGGGACTCGCTCGTGAACTGATGGTTTTCTCGGACAATCTTGTCCTTGAGCGTTAGCTCGCCGCAGCGATTACGTCATCTTTCCAGCGCGCAATCTGCTTTACGTAGTCGACAAAATCGACGCCGGTCTGTTCGCTACGCGAGATGACATTCAATACCGCACTTGAGGCAAGTTCCGCGATGCGAAGCCGGTCGAATATGATCCCGAACTCGCGTTCATCCTTCTCCGCGCTAGCCATGAGAAGGCCATCGTAGACCTGATTCCGGCGCGGCTTGCAGTCTTCGTGTTGCATGTAGGGGATGAACATCGACAAAAGCCGCTCCCTCGTCGGGCCGTTCTGGAACCAGCCCACGAAATGCGGATCCATCGTTCCCTGAAGCGGCTTCGATCGCCAGTTGCGCCCTGACGCTACCTGACCGTAGAGCACTGTTTTCCCGGGCTTCCTGTCATTGAAGGATCGCCAAGCAATCAAATCAACAGACCCGTCCTTCACGACGTTCGGGTCGTAGCTCGGGTTGGACGAAGTCAACCGCCCCACACCGATTCGAGTGATGAAGTCCCCGAGCGCAGCAAGGAACTTCTTCTCTTCATGAGGTCAAGGCCAGCCCATCCAGTACGCCTGACCCCCAACATACTCCGCCGCGACGAGAACAGCCATGGCTTGCATGAGTTCGGGGATATCACGTAGCAGGACATGATCCTTGGGGAGCTTTATATACTCATACTTCACAGCAGCTATAAGCAACGCAGCACTGTAAAAGAGGTGCGCGAATCCGTCCGCCGAGTGGAAGTCACGCTCACGCCGCGTCAACGACCAGTTCTGACCCGTAACGACAAGATCGAATGGGTAGTTCTTACCCAAGACGGACGAACGGTACTCAAGCTCCTCATATATTCGTAATGATAGGTTCTCGTCCACCGTGTTGAGGATTCCTCGATCACCTAAGAGATTATCATCGTCTTCGACGTCCCCGACGCGATCCTCGTCTTCATCGTCGCGCACAGGGTCGTCGATAATATTGACCGCACGAACAACTTGGGCGCTTGTGATCTTGACTGACGTTGCCGTCAGTGCTTTGAACTCGACCCAATCGGCGATTCTTGCACGCGAATCGGTGGGGACGAAAACGTTAGTCATCTTCCTCGTCGTCCCCAAGCAGCGACGCAGCCCTTTCCTCGTCAAATTGCTTCACGATGAGGTTGATCGCCCGTGCGGTTCGTGAGATATCCCCAACGGTCTTCCTGATCTCGGTGTCGCCGTCGTATCCCTGACTTGCGAGGACCAGCGCTTGCTCAAGGTCATCGACAATTCCGTACACCAGTTCGGCGAATCGCGCAGTCTTATCCTCGGCTTCGTCATAGGACTTCGTGAGATCCCGAGTGCGCTCCAGGGTGGCAAGGGCTCGTGGATTCGCGAGCACATCGACGAGCCGCTTAAGATCGGGATTTTGACTGCGAATGACGGAGGGTTCGCCAGGCTGACCGTAGAGCCACGAGGTAACTCGGCGCAGCTCTTGGTACCGCTCCTGTCTTACGGGTCGCTCAGGCAGGAGACCGTCGTCACCTGGCTCCAGCTCCAGATAGTCACGCATCCCAGGCCGCGTGAGGCCCGTGTAGAGGTGCGAGAACGCGAAGAGACGCTTGTCGCTCTTCGAGCGGTCGAATAGCCCCTCGTCCTCTGCCTGCTCAAGGACTCGCCAACCGTTCACGAGTCGCAGGATTGTGCTGTGATTATCTCCCAGCTCCTGACTCACCTTACGAACGTCAGGTTCGTCGGCAAGCCATTCAGCAGCAAATCGCGCTTTCGCCAGAGAGTCCCATTTGAATGCACCGTTGATGTGCTTAAAGCCAATGAAGCTGCGCGCTTCACGTTTATCCGAGACCAAACGAACGCGTACTTCAGAAGGATACGGCGCAGCATTTTCCGGTACGGAGATTCCGCTCTCAACCTGTAGAGCGGGGCTGTCGATAATCCGCAGCGCAGCCATGCGCCGGTTGCCCTCGACGACGACGTTCGTATCTCTCAGCACGATGAGCGGCTCATAGTCGAACCACCCCGACGTGGTGATGGACTGTACCAACTCGGATACGTCAGCGGTATCGACGAGATACATGATGGCATCCTGTTCGGACTCGAAGTGCGAGTCCGGCATCCGCGGGTTCTTCAGATCGAGCTTCAGCTCACGCGGATCTAAGAAGACATCTCGCTGATCTTCTGCCGTTGCGTCCAAGATCGCACCTCCGGAAGCAAGCCTAGTCGTCGGTCCGACGCGGATGACGGGCAAGCACCACTATGTGAGCGGTCACGGTCGACAGACTCCGATGCGAGGCGCGACGCCGGGCGTTCAGCCCTCAGTGCGCGGCGTCGTACGCCTCAAGGACGCTGGCAGGTACGCGGCCGCGCTCAGACACCTTGTGGCCGTTCTGGGCCGCCCAGGCACGCACAGCAGCAAGGTTGTACCCCGAAGCCTTGCGCGACGACGTGGAGCGCCCCGTGGAGGTGCTCCCGACAGGACGGGCCACCTTGATGAAGGGAGCCAGCGCTTCGCGGAGCTTCTCCTTGTTGGCTTCGGAGAGATCGATCTCGTACGTTTTACGTTCCAGCGCAAAGGTGATCGTGGCAGCGTCATCGAGAGGCGAGTTGTCGAGGTCATCGAAGAACTGGGTGATTGTCTTCTGGGCCATGTCAATTTCTCTTTCCTTTAGAGGCGTGCGTTTGAAGCGTACAGGGCACCCTCTATAGAGGTACTCGACACGGCGGCGAAGTCGGCTCTACGATCCTCACCCCGAATCGAGGTCGAGACTACGTACTACGCTGACCTGGAATCAGCCCAACCGGCACCCGCCGGACAAGCCTCGACATAACAAGCAAAGTGGGGCCGATTCACGAGAGCTCGATGAGGACATGATGGATGATCACTTCTCACACGTCGACTGGTCAGTGGATGACCATCACGACGGCCTTGAGGCCGCGCTGATCGCGCGCGGCTGGGAGCGAGAAGCTGCGGGTCTACTTCGCGCGGATGTATCCATCGGCTCCGACGAGGAGTGGGCGGTGTGGGTAGTGCTGTCTGAGGATGATGCACTCTTGATCACTCCCGTAATACTCGACCGTGAAGGCATCCTCGTCGATTGGTATCGACAGAAGCTCAACTCCGCCACGAGCGCGGAGAGCGAGGTTCGGGTTGAGGTCAGGAACGGGGTCGTCTGCCTGACGCGCCTCGTTGAGAGCCGCCAAGATGCAGTCGATCTGATCATCACCGCCTACGCACAGGGCCTTCCCGGGGTGGTCATCGGCGAGCACGTCGAGAATCGAAATGTCCTCACCGGTTGGTCACCAGTAGGTCCTGGCGCCTGAGCTGGCGTCTCGTCCGCTACGCTCCCCCGCCCACGTTTCCTGAAGGTGGAAACAGAGGCGAAGGAGATAGACGTGACGCTGCGAGCCGATCAGGAGCAGTTGCCCAACGGAGGTGGCTGCCCGTCGTGGTGCGTCACTGACCACGAGAGCCACGAGCACCCCGAGGATCAGTGGCACGAGAGCAGTATCGTCGGGGTCGCCGTTGTCGAATGCTGGAGCTACTTTGTCGACGACACATGGCGTCTCGACGTCGACGGACTAGAACTGAACGTGCTCCTCGAACAGCACGCCACATCGAGCACACCGTGGATCATGTTCGGCCCTGGCGAAGACCGCGAGCGTGGCTTTCGCCTGAGCCCTGAGAGTATCCGTCGGGTGACCGCCGCACTGGAGGCAGCTTTACGCCTCATCGAGCCATGAGCCTGGCAGCCTGATCGGTGGCGGACTTCACGAGCAGTTGCCGTTAGCGCCGGTCACCTTGGAGTTGGAAGACGAGTTGGGTCTCGAAGTCGGGTTCTTCGGAGCGCGCGACGGTGAGGATGAAGTTGTCGCCGCAGAACACCGTGGCTTGGCAGTTCTGCCCGTGAGAGAGTCCCTTCCCGATCTTCCCGTCCATGACGGCGACCGCGTCGGTGTAATAGATGATGCTCTCGGGGATCGCGACGCCGTAGGCGAGGGTGTCCCCGCTCTTGTCGTCGGTGTAGGCCACGACGCAGGTCTTGTCGTTGAAGATGGGGTCCTGAATGGGCAGGTCCTTGTACGACATGGCCTTCACCGTGTTGTCGTACTCGGCCTGCACCTTCGCCGTCAGGTCGATGTGCGCCTGACACTCGGCGCTGACCACCGGCGGAGCGCTGTGCCCTTTGCCCGCGCAGCCCGCGAGTGTTGTCAGGGCCAGGAGCGAAACGAACGCGACCGTCAATCCTGGCCGGCTTGACCGCGTGGTCACACCGCCCGCCGACGCCGCACGAGCGCTACGACGAGGAGTCCGGCTCCACCGAACAGGAGCAGCCCTCCTCCGATACCGAAGCCAACGGCTGCGACCGGATCGAACCCAGTGGCGGCCAGCGTCGCGGTGACAGTGAGGTCGAGCCACAGCGACCCGCTCGTGGTGCCGCGCACCTCGATCTGGTGCTTGCCAATCTCGATGCCAGTCGGGATGGTGACGGCCTGCGTCAGCGTGCCGTCGGCGTTCGCGGTACCTGCCCACAGCTTGATCGGCGTGGAGTGCAGCCAAAGTTCGACAGGCTCATTCGAGGCCAGGCCGCTAGCGGTGACGGTGACCCGTCCATCCGGGGCGACCGTGGTGGTGGACAGCGATGCCGTCGGCGTGGAGGGGCTGGTTGAGGGCAGTGTCGCGGTGGGACTCGGGGTCGGCGTCGGCGTGGGCGTGGGCGTGCTGGTGGGGACGATGAAGTGGTAGTTGTCGGCGACGGGGACTTCGCCGTTGCAGTCGCCGCCACATTGAACGTTGCCGATGACGCGGAGCGTGTAGTCGCCTGGGGCGAGGTCGAGCGTGTGGGCATAGGCCTGGTCGCCAGGAGCGGTGAGGTGGAGGGTGTCCGTGAACACGTATCCGCCGTGATCGACATCCGTGCCCGGGTAGACGTAGGGGTAGACCCACCCGTCCGTGAACCCGTCACGGAGGGCGTAGTTGAACGAAACGGTGGTGTCACCGTCCGAGCCGGTCGCGGCTGCCAGGTTCCAGGCTGTGGTGGTCAGGCCCTGAACTGGGCTGGAGCGACACGCTTCGGGGAAGGTGTATTCGCGGTCGCCGTAGAAGTGCGCGTCGCCGTTGTACTTCACGCCGTACTGGATGACCGTGGAGGTGCCCGAGGCCAGCGGCACGGCCACGGAGTAAGTGCCGTCCTGGCCGGTGGTGCCGGCGTAGCTGTCGATCTGCACGTCCGGGGTGCCGTCATGCAGGATCCGGTTGACGTAGATCTCCAGCGGAGTCCCCGCCGGGTACGGGCCCGGCGTCGAGGGGTCGATGGTCGCTGTGACGGTGACGGCCGCGGCGTTGTCTCCTGTACAGACAGGGTCACCGGCGGTGATGTTCACGTTTACGCCAGAGGATGTATCCGCAAGAGCGGGTTGCGCAGCGATGGACATGCCAGCGCCAGCGAGCAGAGCGGCGACGAGAACGGCGGATATACGGCGGAGGCTACGGCGAGGTCGGGTCATGACAGGTTCTCCCAGAGGCACAGGCGAGGTGGAGCGTTCAGGAAGCCGTCAGCGGATACGGAGGCAGCTCTAAGATGCTTCAGGCACGATCCATTATGCATAAATTATCATCCATCGCGAGTTCAGCGACGCAGACCGTGGAGGGATGGCCAAGCGCATCCCTCCCGCCGAGTGGGCTCCCTACGTCCGCAAGCTCGGTCTAGAGCTACACCGCCGCCGCATCGAGGCGGGGCTCAGCCAGGAGCAACTGGCGGCCGCAGCAGGCATCACGAGGGCGACGTACGCCCAACTTGAGAAGGGGCTGTCGCGACCCGAAGTGACGGCGAACCCGTCGCTCTACACGTTGGTGGCACTCAGCAACGTGCTGCACATCGAGGTAACTGAGCTGATACCGGCGGGGGCGCCGGATGTGTCGGCGTGGAGGTGAGCATGCCCGCTCAGCGAGCGCGCGGTGATGGCACCCCGTCCGGGCCGCTCAACTTTACTAGTGAATGGACGACGATGTGCATTATCGAGGGGGGCCGCTTGGGACATCCACTCTCCCGCACCTCCTTGAAAAACATATGCGGATCGCAGAGCATCGGCCTCTTCAGGATGCTTCTGGAGGGCGGCGTGCCACTCAGAGATGATCTTGTCCTCGGCCTCATTGGCCTCATCGCGAGTTCTGACGCCGTCGGCCCCGAGGAAGATTTTTGTTCCGACCTCGAGCAATTGAACAAAAGGAGTCAACCCTACGGCATGAAGTACTTCAAGGACCTCAGGGCGGCGGCGTGAACGAATGAACTCACTGGACCATTCAGCCATGGACGTAAGGATCTTGAGAAGATCCCCTGGAGCGATCGCCGCCAAGTCAGGCTCTTTCGACGAAAGTAGGCGCTGCAGCTCAGCGATCTGAACTTCGACAGATAACAGCTCGTGGAGGTGGTCATTCAATCGCTGCGGCAACCCGACCGGCTGACTCAGGTACCCTTCCAACGCTTCCCACTCACCGCGGACACCCATCGCTTCCACAAGGCCCGATTCGAAGCTCTTCGGCGAGACAATCTCTTGCAACTCACTTCGAACTTGCAGCAAAGTAGGAAATCGCAGCTCCCGCGACCGACGAACTGACATTTTCCGACGGGCTCGGGGCCTACTAGCGTCGACCATCTCCTCACTGACAGCCGAGAATATGGTGGGGCTTGAATGTATCGAGTACACTTCCCGCCCGCTGCATTAACCGCAGTCGATAGTTTAGCTCGCGTACAGATGCGATGGGCTTCAATCGAAGCTCATCCATCAGATATCGTGACTGCTCGATAACCAAGGGAATTCCAACCTCACTTAGTTCCTGAGCAATGGCACGCGCCTTATCTGCCTCGGATACTTTGCTGAACCTCGCGTTGTTCCATAGCTGTCTACCTGACCGACTTATGGCATCGAGCCCACCTTCCTCAACCAACTGGGCTGCTCGGCGACGGACGAAATCAATCAGTTCCGTCGTGAAGCCATCAAGTAGGCGAGAGGTTTTCGTCGATGGAGAGCGATCGGTCCGCAGATTCCCCTGATCTCTCGTTCCGAATAACGGCAACACGTACGCCCGCCGCAGGGTGATACTGTCGGCGAACGCTACATCGCTACCACCCATTCGGTCGTCGCGAAGATTGGCAACCGTGAAGCCATTCACTGGGTGATGCGGGACCAGGTCGTCATCGCTCGGAGCTTCGCTGTAGCCGAGGAGCACCTTCGCGGCCCATACTCCAGGTCGCGTGACTTCCAGGTCTCCGACCGTCTCCACCAATTGCTCGATGGCATTGGAAGTCGATGCGGCCGTCCAGGTGATCCCGGGCACAGCTCGCTCAGCAACCTCCGCTAGGACTCGATTGAGTTCAGGTAGGTCTGCGGCGCTCGCACCGGCAAGAAGGCTGCGGACGTTGAGGCGGCACGCCTCGATCAGCTTCGCTTCTTCCGCCTGGCCCATAAGGCAAGTGTAAATCCGCCGTCCTATTGACAATGATTATCAATCATGATATAATACGCACTGGAGGTGGCTCTCTATAGAAGGGAGCCCACCTTGGCTCACATGAAGGATTACCGGCTGGGCTACCAGTCGGATTGGGACCCAGCTCAGAAGTTCATCGATTGGCTGGTCCAAGATGACGGCAAGGGCATCGTCCAGACCGTCATCGGACGCGAGCTGCAGGCGGGCAAGCAGCCCACCTGCATCATGGACTACATGCTCGGCTGGCTCGTCGAGAGCAACGCCGCGTTGTTCTGCCCGACGTACGAGGCCTGGCTGTTCACGGTCATCAGCATCGCCGACCAATTGCGACGTGATCGCTTCGGACGCGACTACGCGGACGAGAACGGCGACTGGACCCAGGACGAGATCAAGAACTACACCAAGGGACTGGTCGACCTGTCCATCCCGCTACTGGACGACGAGCTTGAACTCAGTCACCCGGCACTCAACCGAAACACCTACGAGTTCGCACGAGACGCCGCCATCCGGTGGCGCAAGTAGAGCAAGAAGCACGACCACATCCATCTGAGCCACCGCCCCGCTCCGGACATCCGGAACGGGGCTCTTCCTTTTGCGATGTTATTTCGGCTGTCATCTGCACACGAATCCACGTCATCTGAACGTCATCTTGTCATTCCTTGGAGCCTGACCGATAAGGCGAGTACTCGTTGTACCAGCTGATCAGCTCCGAGCCGCCCGGGCGGCACCACCGCACCACGAAGCTCCGTATTGAGGCAGACATGTTGACTTTCGATTTTGACGATGAGCGCGACGCCATCACCGCCATTCTGCGCAAGCACGGCGTAGGAGAGGAGGAAATCAAGGCCTTCTTCGAGCCCTACCCCGACTAACCATCCGGGGCCGACCTGACACCAAAAACCAGGTCGGCCCCTTCTCTTCGAAAGGAAACTCCAATGTCAGACATCATGCGATCACTCGGTGGCAACCAGCTTCCGATGTGGTCGAACAGTCCGAACGCCCGCCTCGCTCGTCGTGAGATCGAGCGGATCACGTTGAACAGCATCGTGACTGCGGCCGCGATTCAGCAGGACGCGAACCTCGTTCGCGTCGGCATGAACGAAGCAGCACGTCTGCTCGTCGAGGCCGAAGGGCACGCCACCCGCAACCCCAACGGAGCCGCACTGTTCGGTCGAATGCTCACCGCTTTCGGCGAACGAACCATGTCCCGGCTCGATCAAGGGCTCTAGTCGTGTCTCCCTGGCTGATCGTTGGACCGCTCATCGGCGCATTGCCGTTCTTCGTGGTCCTCTGCTTCCACATCGTGAACTGGATCGAGAAGTTCCCGGAGTCCAGGCGCGAGCAGCTGCAAAAGCGGTTGGACCTGGAGCTGCGTGGCCTTGAGAGGCGGGCCGCCCGGATCGCCGATGCTATCCGAAGGGATGCCCAGCAGGTCAGCGAGGAAATGGAACGTCAAGCCCGGAAGTTTCGGGAGTAGGTGAACCATGACTGACAACACGCCAGGGCTAGCCAAGCGCTTGTTCTTGCTGGCCCTGGCGGTGTTGTTTCTGGCCTGGGCCGTCAACACCGCCATTGAACTCATCAGTGCCGTCTGGTGGCAGCTGAGCATCATCACGGCCGTCATCCTCGCCGCAGCCGTTGTGATTATCACACTACGGAATCGGTGGCGCTAAAAGGGTGCTGAGCATCAGAACGCGACCTGTCCGATCGCCTTGTCAGATTTTGCACAAAATTTCCAAAGTTCATTTCAATTTAATTCGGATCATGCATAGTCGGTTCTCGTGCGTTTACGTTCGCCCCGTCGAACCCGAACCCGCACCATCGGTGTCGTGAGGATTCTCATCCCCGACGTACCGCAGCGGTTGCTTTAGGTTCCAGGGCTCATCGACCACCTGATTCATTTCAGGGGGGTATTTGGTGCGCCCAAAGAACAGGGCAACGGCGACACATGAAAGCTAACCGAAGGGAGGGAAATGGAAGAGAACAAGCAATCACACGTCCGCGTCGTCGGCGCAATTCGACGCAAAGCAACCGACGACGTGGCGATACGCAAGGTAGCCCGTGCCGTTCTATCAATTGCCAGGCGGCAACTGGAGCAGGAAGCAAAAGAGCGAGCCTCACGAGAACGACAGGAACGAGAGGAAGGGGAGAAGTCATGAACCGACGTACGCCGTTCCTCTGGCGCGAAGCCATTCTTGACCGGCCACTGAGTGAAGCCGACACCATCGCTCGTATCCGGCGCTTGGCTGACGATCCATCGCATACCCGGGTAGTTCTCGAACTCCGCGCAGACGGTGGCCGGGTTCGGCTACTCCTCGGCGGCGAGGCAGACCGTCTTCCACACCTGCTGGCGGCGCTGGATGCAACCTCTGGAGAATCGGTCACCCGGGAGGACGTACAGATAGCCCGGTCACTTCAGGCGACGCCGAAGCCCGTGCCTTCGCTCCTGACGATCTGGCGCTGTCGTCCGCGGAGGTGTACCGAGCCGTCAGCCGTATCAAGCCCGGTGAAGTGGCCGTTCTTCAACTAGTGCTCGGCCCCCGGATTCGATCGCGAACCTTCGCCGGCCACCCCGATGAGGTAGTCACGGTGGGCTCCTTGCTCGGGAAGAGGGAACAGCCCGAACGACTGGTCGACGAACAGGTTCGTCAGAAGCACCATGAACCGGGCTTCGCTGCCACTGTTCGTATCGGTGTCACAGCAGGGGATCGCAATCGTCAGCAGAGCCTTCTGCTCGGGCTCCATCAAGCCCTTCGACGAATGGAAGCTCCTGGTGTTCACCTGGGGCTGCGCTCCACTTCGGCGGCGGCGCTCAACGAAGCCGCCACGCCGTGGGGCTGGCCGCTCCATCTGTCGGTTCGGGAAGCAGCAGCCCTGAGCGGTCTTCCCACCGGCGAGGAACTGGCCGGGTTGCCACCACTGCATCCCAAGCTGCTCCGACCCCTGGGCGGTGCTCCAGACGGCTCCAAACACGTCATGGTGGGTGAAGCCGTCGCTCCGGGATTCTGCACACCGCTCACGCTCAGCGAGGAAGCCGTTCTTAGAGGCGTCAATCTGTTGGGGCCTGTAGGTAGTGGCAAATCAGACGCTGCCGCACAGCTCGTCGTGCAATGGATAAATCAGGGGAATGCGGCCATTGTGGTCGAACCGAAAAGAGATTTGTCGGATGCCACCATTTCACGCATTGATGAACAGTACCGCGACCGCATTGCCTATCTCGATCCTTTCTCCGAAGACGGCATCATCGGCTTCAATCCGCTGCGCCTGAACGGCCAACCGCCAGAACTGGTAGTCGATAGCCTCGTCCACATTTTCGCGACGGTGCTGTCTGACGTCATCGGCGTGACGACGAGGGATCTCCTCAACGCCGCACTCCTGAGCCTGGTGCGGTACCCAGGAGCCACCCTCCTGATGTTGCCGCTGCTTCTGGCCGATCCGAAGTTTCGCCGCAAAGTCGTCTCCAACGTATCCGGTGACATCTTCTTACAGCATTACTGGGCGGAGTTTGAAGGCAAATCCGACTCGGCGCGAGCAACACTCGTAGCTCCGGTGCTGACACGGCTCCGGGCTATTTTGCTCCGGGAATCGTTCCGGCGATGCCTTGGACAGTCCGAACCAGTGTTCGACATCGCCTCGGTATTTGGCTCCGAAAAGCGCATCCTCATTGTCCCACTGCCGGAAGCGCAACTCGGTAAAGCCGGGGTAGCACTCCTCGGCTCTTTGGTGCTGCACGAGGTGTTTGCCGCCGTACGGAGTCGCGCGGTGATTGAGCCCGCGAAGCGGCACCCGGTCATGGTGGTGGTCGATGAGTGGCACCGGTTTGTGCGTGGTAATGAGGAATTTGCAGAAGCCCTGACACTCTTTCGCGGCTACGGAGCCGGATTTGTGCTCTGCAATCAGGTGATGAGCCGAGCTGTCAAGTTGTGTGTGTAAGCGGGTGTGTCTCGGGGTTAGAGGTAGCGGTGGATGCGGTCGGGGTAGACGAGTGAGAGTTGTTCGAGGGCTTTCATCCAGTTCGTAACGACTTGCCCCTCGACGAGGCGTCCTTGGGCTTTCCGCTTTGACCTGCGGGGTAGCCCGCGTTCGCTGGCACGGTCGCGGGCTCGTTTGTCCTCGATGTCGCAGATCGCGAGCCAGAGCAGCTTCACTGCCGCTTGGTCGTTCGGGAAATGACCGCGGTTCTTGATGATCTTCCGCAGCTGGAAGTTCAACGACTCGATCGCGTTCGTCGTGTAAATCACCCGCCGCAGCTCCGGCGGGAACGCCAGAAACGGTATGAACCTCTCCCAGGCGTCCGCGAACACCTGAGCCGACCGCGGGTTCGCTCGCCCCAGCGGCGACGCTGTGAACGCGTCCAGCGCAGCCAGAGCCGCGTCCGCGGTCGGGGCCTGATAGATCGGCTTCAGCGCCGCGGCGACGGCCTTACGCTGCCCGTAGGCGACGAAGCGCATCGCGTTGCGGATGAGATGGACGACACAGGTTTGCACCATCGATTCCGGCCAGGTCGCCTCGATCGCTTCGGGAAACCCGGTGAGCCCGTCAACGCAGACGATGAGGACATCGCGGACACCGCGGTTGGCGAGCTCCGCGCAGACGGACGCCCAGAACTTCGCGCCCTCGCTCTGCTGGACCCAGATCCCGAGGACGTGCTTGACGCCATCCATATCGACGCCGACGGCGATGTGCGCGGCCTTGTTTCGGACGTGCCCGCCGTCACGGACCTTGATCACCAGGGCATCGAGGTAGATCACCGGGTAGAACGCCTCCAGCGGCCGTGACTGCCACGCCAGGACCTCATCGGCGATCTCCTCGGTGATGTTGGAGATCGTTTCGTGGCTGAGATCGACACCGAGCGTTGCGACGAGGTGATGCTCGATGTCGCGAACGGTCATCCCGCCGGCGTAGAGCGAGACGATCATCTCGTCCAACTGCGACTGAAGCGCCCTGGGTTTGTTGGAGGCTCCTGACCTTGGAAACGAGGATGGAGTCATGGTGTCGAAGCAGGTTCTGGGAAGCCGACGACGCGTCGGTATTCGCCGGAGGAGAAGGCCGCTGCGGTGCGGATGGTGCGGACTCTGCGCGCGGAGCTGGGGACCGAGCACGGGACGGTCCAGCGGGTCGCGACGCAGCTGGGCTACGGGATCGAGTCGGTCAGGACGTGGGTCAAGCAGGCCGACATCGACGACGGGAATGTCGCGGGCGTGACGACGGCCGAATCGCAGAAGTTGCGGGAGCTGGAGCAGGAGGTCCGTGAGCTTCGTCGGGCCAACGAGATTCTGAAGAGAGCGGCGTCTTTCTTCGGGGCGGAGCTCGACCGCCAACACCGGAAGTAGTCGCGTTCATCGACGCGAACAAGAACGATGTGGTCGAGGGTCGCCCGCTTGGAGTCGAGCCCATCTGCGTATTGCTGCAGGTGGCTCCGAGCACGTACTACGCGGCCAAGGGACCGTGCCCCGTCCGCCCGTGCTGTCCGCGACGAGGAGCTGATCCCGCAGATGGTGCAGCTGTGGAACGCGAACTACTGCGTCTACGGGGTCCGCAAGCTCTGGAAGGCAGCCCGCCGCGCAGGGTTGATGATCGGGCGAGATCAGACCGCGCGGCTGATGCGCGTTGCGGGCATCGAGGGCGCGCGCCGGTCGAAGCGGGTCAAGACCACCAGACCCGACCCGGCATCGGCACGGCACCCCGATCTGGTGCAACGGGAGTTCACCGCGACCGCACCGAATCGGCTCTGGGTCACGGACCTGACGTTCGTGCCGACGTGGGCCGGCGTCGCGTACGTGTGCTTCATCATCGACGCGTACTCGCGGATGATCGTCGGGTGGCGGGTCGCGTCACACATGCGCACCGAAATGGTGCTCGACGCGATCGAGATGGCCAGGTGGGGTCGCGGCCACCACCACACGGACCTGCGGTGTCACAGCGACGCCGGGTCGCAATTCACGTCGATTCGCTACAGCGAACGCCTCGCGGAGATCGGCGCCACGCCGTCGATCGGGACTGTCGGCGACAGCTACGACAACGCCCTGGCCGAGACCGTCAACGGGTACTACAAGACCGAACTCGTCCGCGGACCCGCACGCCCCGGGCCCTGGAAGACGGTCGAGGATCTCGAGCTCGCGACCCTCAGCTGGGTGCACTGGCACAACACCAGGCGCCTCCACGGCTACCTCGGCGACGTGCCGCCAGCGGAGTTCGAGCAGGCGCTCTATGCTGGCCAAACCACGAGCACTCAGCTGGTGGAAATCAAATAGCGCGAGTCTCCATCAGACCCAGGGCGCTTCAGAGGGTGAAGCCGTCGAAGAGTGGGCCATTCACGACACCGACGGCTTCGGCGCACTCCGTATCGGGGAACATACCGACCTCGCCACCGTGTCGATGCATGCGACGGCCATCGCTGAACATGGTTGGCCTATGCCGCCTGGTGGGATGCCAATGGTTTGGGGACCCCTGAGACATTCCGTGACGAGTACATCGGCGAGTACGCCTCGATGCGGGCATACGTGGAAGAACTGGGAGAGGACTGCGGCTGGGATTCACTTCTCGATGAAGCCGTACCGGCGAGCCTTCGACCATACATAACTATCGACTACGAATTGCTCGCCCAAGACCTAACGTGGGGCGGTGACGCATATGCCATACCGACAGGAACGACAGTGTTTGGATTTTTCGAGGCTAGCAAATTCACCGCAGGGTAGTGGGTGATGAGGTATTGCAATATATGTAGGCCCGTGGTCCACTGATTCACGGAATTTATAACGAAAGGAGCCAAAGATGCACGAGAATGTCAACAAAGAAGAAGGAGTGCGGAACGAGCAAGGATCAGCTAGGGTCACGGGTCCACGATCGCCACGACCCACACAAAGGACCGCGCCAATGGCACCCAGGAGAGCCGCCGTTCCAGCCCGCCGTGACCCACTGTCGCAAGGAGTAGACGAGGATCAAGTTGACCTTGATCCTCGCACGATGCCACGAAAGGCCATGTACGAAGGTGCCCATGTGGACCTTGTTGAACGCCTCAAGCGTGGCGAGAACCCCTCAGCGGAACCGATACTGACACCGCACCGAGTAAATGCCATGACGCGAAGAAAGCGCGGGGTGATTTATGCCCGCGTGAGTACCGAAGAGCAAGCCCGTATCGGTGGCGGAGAAGAGGGCTATTCGATTCCTTTTCAGAAAGAATCGTGCGAACGCTACGCCGCCGAACGGGATATCGAAGTCGTCGGCATCTACATTGATGCTGGAAAGTCTGGGACGACCATCCAGCGCAAGGAATTTCTGCGCATGTTCGCCGACCTGGGGAAACTTGAGGTCGACTACATCATTCAGCACAAGCTCGATCGTCTAAGCCGCTCCCCCAAGGTGGACTACTACGTTGACGAAGAGCGCGAAAAGACGAAGACGGCGCTAGTGTCCGTTACCGAGTACATCGACGAAACACCGCAAGGCCTCTTGAACCTCCAGTTCATGCGCGGCGTGGCTGCCTACTACTCCAACAACCTTGGCAACGAGGTGAAGAAGGGTATTTCGATCAAGCTGCGTGAGGGTGGCACGCCGGGACAACCTCCGCTCGGCTACATCAACAAGCAGCGAAAAGAAGGCCGAGCCGACATTCGATGGATCGAGATTGATCCTGAACGGGCTCCGCACATCCGGTGGGCGTTCGAGCAGTACGCCACCGGCGATTGGAGCATTAAGAATCTGACGGATGCGCTGGAAGCGCGGGGCCTCAAGAACCGGGGAAGAGGGCAACAACCGAGGCCGACCCATCGGCTCCTCTCAGCTCTACCGCATTTTGTCGCACCCGCATTACGTCGGCATCGTCGTGTACGGCGGCGGGTACTACCAGGGTTCACACCCCGCGTTGATTTCGCGGGAGCTTTGGCTCCGAGTACAAGATGTACTCAAGGCCCACAACTACGCCGGTGAGAAGGATCGTGAGCACCCGCACTACCTCAAGGGCACCGTGTACTGCGGAGGGTGCGGGAACCGTCTGGTTTACAGCGAACACGTCAACCGGCACGGGAAGCTCTATCGGTATTACCGCTGCCTCGGCGAGTGGCGAAGCTCGCTCCATGCACCCGTCCCTATGTGCGGGTCGAGAACGTCGCACAAGGTCTCGAGGACTTCTACTACCGCCTCCACATCTCAGAGGAGCAGATTCTCGCCATTCGCGCAGCCGTGAAGGACGAAGTCGCAAACAGCCAAGCCGACGCCGAGTTCACCCTTGAGGATGCGCGGCGTCGCGTTCGGGCCGTCAAGATGAGCAGGCGGTTCTAATGAAGGCCCACTACGCCGGGGCAGTTCCGGTCGAGGTTCTCAAGACGGAGATGGTGCGAACGACTCGGGAGTTGGAAGCCGCCGAGAAGCAGATGACGGTAGCGGCCAGAACTCTAAAAGAGACAGACGATCAGCTGGACCGAGCCCTGAACGTCGCTCGGCTATGCCGCGAACAGTACGCAGCCGCTACCGACGCCGAGCGACGCCTTCTGAACCAAGGTCTCTTCAGAAGGTGTTCATTGCAGAAGACGGCTCGGTCGAGGAGGCCGAAGTTCAAGACATCTTCGCGGGCATCCTGTCGCGAGATGAGACAGTGAAGATCGAGGAGCGACAGAAGCTCGCAGTGCCCGTACCTCAGCAAACGGGAAAAACGGTTTCACCGGACGGACCCGATGGACGGTTGGTTCCTGCCACGGAGTGGGGAACACGTCCAGAACGACGCTGGAGCCCGTCTGCGGTGCTTCTGAGCGCTCAGGCGGCTGTGGAGGCGGGACACGCAAAAACCCCGCGGAAACTATCGTTTTCGCGGGGTTCGCATAAGACACTTTTGGCGGAGACGGAGGGATTTGAACCCTCGGTCCCCTTACGGGGACTCCACCTTAGCAGGGTGGTGCACTAGGCCTGACTATGCGACGTCTCCAGGTGATCCACGCCGAGGCGCGAGCACACCGGTCCATAGTAGCCGCTCGGGGCGTGGCATCCGAATCGGGATCGGGATGCCACGCCCCGGCGAATCAGCGGACGTTTCCGTTCGAGCAGGTGGCCTGCGCGGCGGTCTGACCGGCGATCTCGGACGGCAGCGTGATGACGCTCGACGACGGCTCCGGGGCGGGAGTGGCGCTGTCGGTCGTCGCCGACGTCGCGGCATCGGTGGGGGGTCGTCGGCGCGGGCGTGGCGTTCTCGTCGACCACGACGCCGTTGCCGTCGCTGAGGTTGCCCGACAGCTGGATCGGCTGGTTCGCTGCGAGCGCCGACCACAGGGCGTCGGCGGCGTCGTGGTCCGGGACGACCCGGTTGGCGTTGGAGGGGTCGGTCGCGGTCGGGTACTGCACGAAGACGATCTCGTCGAACGGCACGTCCTTCACCGCGGAGGCGATCTGCACGAGCGTCAGGGGGTTCGTGAGCGAGGTCGACGGGTCGACGTTGCGCAGAGTGGTCGAGGCCAGCTTGTAGAGGGTGGCCGGGTTCGACAGCACGTCCTCGCTGCGCAGCTTCGACACCAGCCGCGACATTGTACTGCTGCTGGTTGGAGATGCGACCGAGGTCTCCCCCGTCGCCGACGCCGTGACGCGTGCGCAGGAACTGCAGCGCGTCGAGCCCCTTCACGGTGCGCATGCCCGCGGGCCAGTCGATGCCGGTGTACGGATCCTCGATGCCGTTGGCGATGCAGACGTCGACGCCGCCGATGGCATCCGTGATGTTGATGACGCCGCCGAAGCTGACCTTCGCGGCGAACGGGATCTGCTGCCCGCTGAGCTGGGAGATCGTCTCGACCACGCACGACAGCCCGCCGTAGAAGAACGCGCTGTTGATCTGCTGCTTCGACATCGCCGGGCTCTCGTTGCCGTCCGCGTCGGTGCACGACGGGATCGGCACCATGAGGTCGCGCGGGGAACGAGATGACCGTCACCCGGCGCGGCGCATCGGAGATGTGCACGAGCATGTTCACGTCGTTGAGGGGTGTCGCCCCGCATCGGCGCCGGTGCAGCGGTCGCCGAAGTACTGCGCGAACGAGGGCTCGCACTCGTCGGTGCCGACGAGGAGCAGGTTCACGCCACCCTGCAGTTCGCCGATGTCCGGTGGCACCGCGGCTGGTTCTTCAGCTCGACCGCGTCGGCGGTGAAGCTCGACGACAGGTCGTACACGGCGTATGCGGTGACCGACGCGTCCGCGACAAGCAGAACGGCCAGGGCGACGGCGAGTCCGCGGAAGAGCTGGCCGACCGGCCCGACGGAACGCAGGCGTCCGTGGCGCGCGATCGTGCGGCGCCCGCGCGGGGTCGTGGTCTTGCTCACTCGGGTCCTTTCGGGAGGACGGATGCCGCGGGGCGGCACGTCGCGACCGCGACGAAGCGCAGGTCGGAGACAGCTTAGAGGTCGCGCCAATAGGTCATGGGTGTCGGGTGGGTCGGGTGTCCCAGCGGTAGCGGGTCCAGGCTTCGCGGGTGAGTCGCCGGGTGGTGATGATGGCGTTGGCGAGGGCGATGAATGCGTCGATGACGCGGGTGCGGACTTCGGTGCAGATGTGGAGCTTGCGGAAGCCGCGGGTTGTGCCAGGAGTTGGTGCGTTCCACGACCCATCGGGCGCCGGTTTGCAGCGGGGTGCCCTTCTTGCTGATCACCCCGTCGCAGCCGAGAGTGTCGAGCAGGGCGCGGGTCTTGTGGGAGTCGTAGCCGGCGTCCAGGTGCACGGTGATGTGTTCGGGCAGGTCGAACCCGAACCGGCCAGCTTCTCCAGCGTCGGGGGCCAGCAGGGGCGAGTCGTGGCAGTTCGCTCCCGCGATCACGCAGCCCAGCGGGATGCCTCTCCCGTCAACCAGCAGGGAACGTTTCGTGCCGAGCTTGCCGCGGTCTACCGGGGATCTGCCGGCGGCTTCGCCGCCGCAGGGCGCTTTCACTATGCACCCGTCCACGGACAGGTTCTGCAGGTCGAGTCCGATCATCTTGTCGTACGCGTTCAGGCAGATCTGCTCCAGTTCGGCGAAGATCCCGTGGGCGATCCATTCGTCGCGACGGCGGTCGGATTGTTGTGGCTGAGCAGGTGCTGTCGGCGAGCTTGGCATACGCAGCACCGAGCACGAGAGCCTGCACAAGCTTGTCGAAGATGATCCGATCCGCGACACGCGGTCGGTGACATCCCCACGGGTGCTCGTCGGTCACGGGTGGGATGAGCGTTTCGAACTGGTGCCAGATCGGCTCAATGATCGATGATGGAACAGCGGGCACGAGGGCTCCGGTTGACGCACGAGGTTTTCACACATCCGTGGTTAACAGCCCTCGTGCCCGCGCCGAGGATAACGCGCCGCAATCACCCACCTATTGGCGCGACCTCTTAGAGATCCAGTCCCTGTGAACTGCGTGAAGGGTTCCGGACACCCTTCGTACACCTGCTCGTCACCGCACGTCGCTAGGGTGGCGGCCTCCGGGTCGACATGTTCGCACTGATCCCCGGACTGTTCGTCGCCACGGTCCCGATGGAGATCGCCGCGGACATCCGGACCCACTGAGTCCGCTCTACCCTGGCAGCGTGGACATGCGCCTCGAACTCGTCCCCCTGACCGTCTCGGACGTCGACCGGAGCATCGCGTTCTACCGCGATGTCGTGGGCTTCGCCCTCGACCATGACGTCTCCCCCGGAAACGGCATCCGCGTCGTCCAGCTCACCCCGCCCGGCTCGGCGTGCTCGATCGCGTTCGGGACCGGCATGGGAGGCGGAGCGCCGGTGGCCGGCATCCATCTGGTCGTCGAGGATCTCGATCTCACCCGCGCCACCCTGGCGACGCGAGGACTCGAGGTGTCCGCGATCCACGACGTGGGCGGCGGCGTCCGTTACGCGTTCTTCGCCGACCCCGACGGCAACTCCTGGGCGCTGCAGGAGATCCGTCCGGGGGCGACCATTCCCGCCTGAGCGATCACACGCCGAGCGGCACCACCGCGTCGATGTGGAACGTCGCCGCGAAGCGCTCGAGCAGGGCGTCGTCGCCGGCGAGCACGTGCACGACCCCGGTGTCGACGGCCTCTCCGGGCGCGAGCGATCCGGCGATCACCGCGCGGATGCCAGGGCCGGCGGCGAAGACGAGATCGGGCTCGGTGACGGGGAGGCGACCGCCGACGGGCGGCGGGGCCGGGGCAGTTGCACGACATCGAGTCGATCGCCGACGACCTGAGCGCGCAGCGATACGTCGGCGACGTGGAGCTCGTAGTCGGCCGGCGGCAGACTTGCGGCGATGGCAGGCTGGAAGGCGGTTCGGAGCGCCATGGTGAGGGAGTCGGGCGTGATCACGTCGCCCTCGTCCGGTTCGCCCATCGACGCGAACCCCCACCGTCCGAGGGCGAGGACGATGGGCTCGAGCGCCCGCCCGTACGGGGTCAGTTCGTAGATCGGGCCCCGCCCCTTGAACGGCGCCCGACGGACGACCCCGGATTCCTGGAGTTCCTTCAATCTGGTCGCGAGGATGTTGGTCGGGATCCGCGGGAGACCCTGCTTGAGATCGGTGTAGCGACGGGCACCGACGAGCAGATCGCGGACGATGAGCAGCGCCCACCGTTCACCGATCAGTTCGACCGCCGTCGTGAGACCGCAGTACTGCCCGTAGTTGCGGGCCGCCACTACGCCTGCGCCTGCTCCGACTCGTATGCAGCGGGGCCTTCTGCGGCCGCGACCGGGTCCATGTAGAGGAAGCCCAGCGAGTTGCCGTCCGGGTCATCGAGGTCGCGCGGAGTACATGAAGCCGTAGTCCTGCGCCTTCCGCGGCTCGGTCCCGCCCGCGGCGAGGCCGAGAGCGAGGATCGCATCGACGTCTTCCCGGGAGTCGCGGCTGAACGAGAGCGAGACCTGGAGCGAGTCCTGGGGATCGGCGATCGGCTTGTCGGTGAACGTCGCGAAGAACTCCCGCCGGAGCACCATGAAGTAGATCGTGTCGCTCCACACCACGCAGGCCGCGTTCTCGTCGGTGAAGTTCGGATTGATCTCGCACCCCAGGGCCGTATAGAAGGCCTTCGCGCGCTCGAGGTCGGTTGTGGGGATGTTGACGAAGATGCTGGTAGCCATGCAGTCATGCTTGCAAAAGACAAGCTTGCTTGTCAATAGCAAGTTCGATGGCGGGCCGCCTCAAAGGAGTCGACCTCACGTAGCGCCGGGATGGGACCCCGTCAACCCCGTCCCCTCAAACGCAACGCCAGTGTGATGTCAGATTTTCTCGGCCGTCGATGCTCTCCGGGAGCTCCTACGGCAGGGGGTGGATAACTTCTGGTGAGCGTCTGACCTGCGAAACGGTGCAGTATGGCCTCGTTCAACTCGTGGGAGACGATCTCTACGAGACCGCAGACCGGCAACGAGGCGTGGGCGGGTTCTTGGGACGATTCGCAACACCTGCTAGTCCAATTGAATGATCTTTGAGTGAAAGTACGAACCGTCCGATCGGGCCGGGCAGCGACTCATGGCCAGTTTAGGGTTAGAACAACACTACCGCCGCGCGTGTTCTCCGAGCATGCGAAAGCCAGCTCGTTTGGTTGTCGGCGGCCGACCCATTAGCGAGTCGATGTAGAGAAATTCGCATCTTTGTCCACCATTCGGGGGACAAAGCGAACCACACTCGGCGGCGATCGATGCGACCTCTCGGGTTGCGCGTCAACTGGAACCGGTGCTAAGAAGTGATCGTGCTCCAAGGGGGGTTCACGCGAGTAAATCAAGGGGGAAATTGTTAATGGTCGTGCGCAAGGAATTAGAATGAGCAAGATTGGCTCGCTGGGAGCAATTTTCGCCCTATCGCTGGGTGGTTTCATTGTAGGTGCCGCGCCTGCGCAGGCGGCCGCACCGTCAGATTGTAGCCTGGGCGACACCTGTCTCTACAGCGGATACAACTTCACCAACGATGTATTCCAAAATCCTGGGAAGATCAACTTCGCTCGCTGCATCGATCGCCTCGCAAATTACTTCCACAACAACATCGATTCTTCTGCATACAACAACGGTCGCTCGGAGAACTCCTACCCTTTACGATGGAGAGTATGCGACCGGTGGTAATCCGAAATTGATTCTTCGAGGTCAGGGAATTGGTGACCTGGGCAATTGGAACGACAGGGCATCCTCGGCCTATTTCTCCTCCCAGATCGCAAATAAGGGAACGGCCTGGTGCAACTAAACCGGGCTGGTCAGCACGGTCGCCGGATTGCGGCGACCGTGCTGACTTTGTTGTTCATTTCCTCACTGGTAGCCTGCATGGGTCAACAAACGTCGTCATCTGAACAAGTGGAGAAAAGTCAGGCTCAGTGGTCCATGCCATTGGGCTCAGTGGTCCATGCCATTGGACGAGTTCCGGGTTTTCTCGCCTGAACTCAGTAATTACGCAGAGCAACTTCTCATATCTCCGTGTCTGGTTTCCCTGGGTTACAAATGGCCTGCTCCGTGGCGAGACACTAGTTTCCCGTTACCGCCGGACTTCAATCGCGTTGGGTACCGGCTTTTCAATGAAGACACCGCATCTCGATGGGGCTATCACTTTGCACCGGGTGCCAACGAAGAAGAGTTGAAGAACTGGGCGTCGTTTGTATCTTTTAGTAACTCATACGCGCCCGATAAGAATTTCGATAACGCTTTCGAGTCGTGTGCCGACGCGGCGCGGGAAGATGCGACCGTCGAGGCCGCTGACGGCTACAATTACATTTCGGATCTCGCGACCCAAGCCCGTGACGTCGCTACGCAGAGCGATACCGTTGTGGGGCTCCTGCCAAGTTGGCAGGACTGCTTGCAGCGGCGCGTAAGCTTCGCGGTACCATCCGACCCTTGGTCGGAAATGCCCCCTGCGGGTGTTGCAAGCCGCTTCGGTCTCGATGGCTCGAGTAAAACACTCACTGCGTCCCAAGAAGAGATTGATGCGGCGGTCGCCGATGCGGAGTGTCGCACGTCGACGGGATTATCTAAGGCACTCTACGGCGAGGAGTGGGACCAGCAGGCCCGACTCGTCACGCAGAATCGTGACCAGCTCGAACGTACCCGCTCGGCGGCCGAGGAATTGAACGAGAAGTTGCTGACGGTGATAGCTGAGAATGCTCCGGCGTCACCTTGAGGCGTGTCTTCGTCAAATCATGTATGGACCGAGGACCGACATTCTCAGAAAGATCCCGAGTACGCCAGTGATGATTGATGAGTGATCAGACCGGATTTCGCGTGATGGGTTCTTCGAGGCGGCCCTGGCTTATTGCAGTGGCCTTCACCTGTATGGTGGTCTTGATCGCAACTGGGTGGGTGGCAGCGTTCGTCTTTCAATCGCCCGCTCAACGCGAGGCTTCCGTCGCTGCGCCGAGTTCGGCGCCGGTCTTCGCGGCAGTCACCGAGGGAACGCTCGCTCGCTCATCTGACTTCACTGGCAAAATTGGCCCGTCTTCATCGCGGAGCGTGATACTGAGCACCGACACTGACTTCGCAGTTTCGGTCGTCACCGCACGACCGGTGAACATCGGTACAGTCTACTCGTCGGGCGACCTGTTGACTGAGGTTAATGGACGCCCGGTGTTCCTCGTCACCTCGCAGTTTCCGATGTACCGCGACGTCGGTATCGGCGACTCCGGGCCCGATGTCCGCATCGTACAGGAGACGCTCCAGAAGCGCGGATACGGGACGAGCGTTGATGGAAAATTCGGCTCAGCCACTGCACAGGCCGTTGGGCGCTGGTTTAGAGATGCCGGATATGATCCGGCTCAGCGCACAGTCCCTTCAGATGGGCAGGCCGCGCCTACGAGCAAGGGCGACGCGTCCAACGCCACTCCTACGTCCGAAAGTCCGAGCCAGTCCCAAAACCGTCGAGGAGCCGATCAAGGCTGCCTTTGTCCCATTGACTGCGATGACAACGATGCCCTACGAGACAGCACGAGCATCGAAAGGGCTGAGCATCGGGGACCGTGTGGCAGTGAGCGACAAGCCTGACATTGTCCTCGGCGCTTCGGATGCCGTCGTGACGGTCTCGGCCACGCCCAGCGAACTCAGCGATGTAGCTGTGGGTGATAGAGCGACAATAGTGGTCGACGGTCAGACAATCGAGGGAGCGATCTCAGCTGTAGCTACGGGCGGCGGAGCGAGTATGACCGATCCTGACTCGGCGGGAGCCACGCAGGCACCGGGGAGAACTGTCGAAGACCAGACGGCATCCATGGTCGTCGTCCCCGACGCGCCGCTGCACCCCGCCTCAGCCGGAACGGACCAAGCTCGCGTAACTGTAGTGAAAGATGTGCTGGCCGACGCGGCACTAATCGTGCCGGTGCTCGCGGTCACGGACCGTGGCGCTGGTAACGCCGTCGTAACGAAGCGGATGCCGGACGCTACCCTGCGCGAGATCCCAGTGGTCATCTTGGCTACCCAGGAGGGCGCCGTCGCGGTACGCCCCGTTGAGACGGGCGCGCTCGCTATCGGCGAAGAGGTTCAGGTTGGCTGAGCACCCACTCATCGAGCTCAAGGGTGTTTCGCGCATCTACAGTTCTCGACGCAGCCCGGACGTTCACGCGCTCGTTGACGTGAGTCTCCGGATAGACCGAGGCGAGTTTGTGGCCGTTGTAGGTCCATCCGGTGGAGGGAAAACCACCCTCATGAACGTCCTGGGGCTACTTGACGCCCCCTCGGAGGGCGAGTACTGGCTCGATGGGGAGTTGGTGAACATGAGCGACTCGAGGCGGTCTGCCTCGACTCGCTCGCGAAAAAATCGGTTTTGTCTTTCAGGCCTTCCACCTGCTTGCGGGTCGATCTGCCAATGACAATGCTGGTCTAAACCTGCTATACCAGGGAACATCTTCTTCCGATCGGCGCGTCCTGTCGGAAGCGGCATTGAACGTCGTCGGTCTGTCTGACAGGGCCGCTCAGGAAGTGTCTGCTCTCTCTGGCGGACAACGACAGCGTGTAGCGATCGCTCGCGCTCTTGCCGGTAGTCGGCGCTGATACTTGCAGATGAACCGACCGGGAACCTGGACTCGGCCAACTCCGACAGTGTTCTTGACGAACTCGAGCGGTTGAATCTGTCCGGCGTCACAGTTGTGGTAGTAACACATTCACAGGAGGTGGCGGATCGCGCCCGTCGGACGGTGCACATCGCAGACGGGCGTGTGGCGTCAGACGCAGCAGATGCAAATCGGGCATCCTCTGTGGAAGATCAACTTAAGGACATGCCGAGCAATGGTTCTAGCGTTTCTAATGGGGCAGGGTACTCCAATCAACAATCTCGGCCTCGTGGTCTTCGTTTCCGAGATCTTCTTGCAGACGCCTGGGCCTCTGTCATCTCACGGGCTGTCCACACGGCTGGACAGACATTCGCCGTAGCCATCGCAGTAGCCCTTACCGTAGTGACTTTCGGGCTCTCATCCTCCGCGCAGGCGCAGGTCTCAGCGACCTTTGACGCTCATCTGAATAGAGAAGTGAGCGCACGATGGACGACTAATACACCTCATTCGACGGGAGCAGCCGATGCTATACCTCGCATCGAACAGCTCGCTGGCGTCGATGCTGCGGCCGTGGTGGTAGACATGAGCCCTTCAACTATCTCGACCTTCTCTCAGTCGCGCGTCGCACAACCACATATCGTCGTAGGCGACATCAGCGCGGCGGCCCGTCTGACTACCACCATGGCGTCTTGGCATCACGGCGAGTTGCAGGAAGGTCAAGCGCTCGTGGGTGACCTCTTGGCGAGTCAACTGAATTTGGGGCCCATCGAGCGCGCACCCACGGTGTCCGTCAATGGCGAAACCTATGTTGTCGTGGGGATCATCAAGGAATCACCGCGTGTACCGCTGCTCCGGGGGGAAGTTTTGTTGGGTAATCCAAGCAGCGGGATTCCTGATGCGGCGCAGAACGTGCAAGCTCTCGTTGTCACGGCCGCGGGCGGCGCCCAGCAGGTAGCCCGGCAACTGCCAGCGGCACTGAACCCGTTCTTACCTGAGCAGATCACAGTCGTTGCTCCTACTGACGCGACCGCTCTCCGTGGCCAAATTGAACAGGGCGTGCAGACGACCCTTGTCGCTTTCACTCTTCTTTCGTTGATCGTCGCAACCGCAGCGTTGATGAACGCTACTTTGACCGCTGTCTACGCGCGGCGGGGCGAAATTGGGATGCGGAAAGCTTTGGGAGCACGTAGTGGAGACATCGCCGCGCTGATCACCGCAGAGTCAACATACGTGGGTATCTTCGGTGGTGCCGCCGGGCTGCTCCTTGGCGTTTCAGCAATCTTGGTAGTAACAATCAGCCAACGGTGGGCACCCGTACTCGACCCCGCCTTGCTACCAGTTGCCCTCATGATTGGTCTCATCGTCGGAGCAGGGGGAGGAGCACTTGCATCGCTTCGCGCAGCGCGTCTTCGTCCGGTCGAGACACTCCGAACTTAGCCCATCCTTGCCCTGCGCATGTGGTGACCCTGCATCCCCCGCGGATTCAAGGGGTCGTCCGCAACACCGATTGAACTAGACAAGTTCTAGCAGACGCTCGGCTGGAGTTTTCCAGCCGAGCGTTTTGCGTGGGCGGCCGTTGAGTTTCTGGGCGACGTGCTCGAGGTCCTCGGGGCCGTGAACCGAGAGGTCGGTGCCTTTGGGGAAGTACTGGCGGAGGAGCCCGTTGGTGTTCTCGTTCGAGCCTCGTTGCCAGGGAGACGCGGGATCGCAGAAATAGACCGGGACTCCGGTGGCGATCCTGAACGCGTTGTGGCTGGCCATCTCCGCACCCTGGTCCCAGGTCAGCGATCCGCGCAGATGCTGAGGCAGGGTCCCGATGAGGTCGACGAGAACGTCGCGGACCGCTTCGGCGGAGTGCTCGCCGGGCAAGTACCCGAGCATCACGTAGCGTGTCTGTCGCTCTACGAGGGTGATGATCGCGGTCTGGTTCTTCTCTCCGGTGATCAAGTCGCCTTCCCAATGTCCGGGGACGGCACGATCCTCGATCTCCGCAGGGCGGTCGCTGATCATGACCATCGGATCGATGAACCGGCTGGTGCGATGCTCCGAGGAGCGATGGGGTTTGCGGCGCGTCCTGCCCGTGCGCAGCGCGTCCGCAACCTCGCGTTTGAGTCCGCCTCGGGCCTGGACGTAGAGCGCTTGGTAGTTGCGGTACTCCCGGTTCCGACGCAGGAAGACTCCCTGGCAGCAACGGGCACGGACGGTGTGCCCGTGCCCGTTCAGGAGTGGGGAACGCGCCCAGAACGGCGCTGGAACCCATCCGCAGTGCTGCTGCGGATGCAGACGGAGGACTCAGGGGTGCACGTGAAAACCCCGCCCAAACTTTCGTTTGGACGGGGTTCGAATAAGACACATTTGGCGGAGGGTGTGGGATTCGAACCCACGGGACATCTCTGCCCACTGGTTTTCAAGACCAGGTCCATCGGCCGCTCGGACAACCCTCCCGATCAGCCGAGTCTACCCAGCCGCTCCCCCGTCCGCCGCGAGAGCCGCCGTCCCCGCCGATCGCGTGGAACGGTGCCCGGCCACGAGGGCGCGCGCGTTATACACAGGGCGGTCGGAAAACTGTCACCTCGGGCGGTTAGCATCCATCCGTGACGTGGAAGACGGGGCCGGACACGCGCGCAGCCCGACGGGAGGCCGCCAGCCGCCGAACGATGAAGGAGCCGTTCGCACGGCACGCCGCCGAGACGCCGGCGCAGAGATGGGGCCGCACCGCCGCCGTCGCACTGGCTCTCGTCGGGGGTCCGCTCTCGGTCGCGTTCTCGCCGCACTCGTCGCCGCGGGAGCTTTCGCCTGGCAGGTGATCCAGGTGCGCGACGACCTGGAGGGGGCGATGGACCAGTCGAAACTGATGGTCCGCGCCGCAGCCAAGGGCGACATCGACGGCGTCGAACGATCCGGTACCGACATCGTCGCGCGGGCGCAGCGCGCGCGCGACACCACCCAGGGACCGCTCTGGGATCTCGCCACAGAGATCCCGGCGGCGAGGAACAACGTCCTCGCGGTGCGCGCCGTCACCGACATCGCGCACACCCTGACCTCGGAAACGCTGCCGCCGGGTGCTGACCATGATGTCGGCATCGCGCGACGGCACGATGCGCAGGGCATCAACCTGAAGCCGTTCCTCAACGCCGGAAGCGTCATCCCCACGGTGCTGACCTCGTTCGACGAAGCGACGCGCATCGCGGCGAGGATGGACCGCACCGACGTCCTGCCGCAGATCTCCGCCCCCGTCGATCAGCTCGTCGACGTCATGGCGCAGGCCACCCCGGTGCTCCAGACGGTCGAGGAGCACCTGCCCGCGCTCCTGCGCGCGGCCGGCGCGGAACGCCCGATGCTGTATCAGCTCATGATCCAGACACCCGCCGAGATCCGGGCCACCGGCGGCGGCGTCGCCCAGTGGCTCGTGCTGCAGGTCGACGACGGGCGGGCCGACCTCCTCAGCCAGGACACCGGCACCGATCTCATGTACCGCGA
This sequence comes from Rhynchospora breviuscula, assembly GCA_027562975.1. Taxonomy (NCBI): domain Eukaryota; kingdom Viridiplantae; phylum Streptophyta; class Magnoliopsida; order Poales; family Cyperaceae; genus Rhynchospora; species Rhynchospora breviuscula. The sequence goes on from JAMQYH010000856.1 coordinate 56,180, forward strand.
CCTGCCCGCGCGCGGCTTCGACACGGTGAACGGCTCGCTGCTCACCCTGCCCTCGGCGACACGCCGGCTCTACCCGCCGGAGTTCACGAACTGGTCGTCGAACTTCAACATGAGCCCGAACTTCCCCACCGCAGTCGAGCTCTTCCAAGCCACACGCGAGTGGACCGACAAGCCGAAGTTCGACGGGTTGATCTCCATCGATCCGATCGTGCTGGCGCACCTGCTCGAAGCGACCGGTCCGCTCACGCCTCACCTCGGGCGAGGTCGTCGACGCCGGGAATGCGGCATCCGTGCTCATGAGCGCACCCTACGAACGCTTCGGCATGGACAACGCCGCCATGGACGCCTACTTCAACGATGTCAGCTCGGGCATGTTCGCCAAGCTCACGAGCAGCCAGTGGTACATCGGCGCCATGTGGACGCAGATCGTCCGCAGCGCGCAGGAGGGCCGCATCATGGCCTTGTTCGACGACACGAGCCTCGAGAGCCTCGCCCGTCAGTACGGCCTCGACGGAGCCCTGCGCGAAAACAACACCGAAGCGACCCAGTTCGGGATCTACTTCAACGACTACTCCATCGGCAAGCTCGAGTACCACCTGACCTACTCGCAGCGCGCGACGTGCAACGCCGACGAGCGGACGATGACCGTCTCGATGGACCTGCACAACAGCATCACGGATGCCATCAAGAGCGGCTACACCCTCGGCCTGCGCAACCTCGAACGAGGGATCGACCCGCGCACGATGATGCTCGACGTGCTGTTCTTCGCTCCGCCCGGCGGCGAGATCCTGTCGACGACCCCCGACATCGGCGACTGGTGGGACCCGAACTTCCGCGACCGCTCCGGCTCCGACCATGACAACCCCGCCGAGAGCAGGACCGTGCTGCTCGCAGAGGGACAGTCGCGCACGATCTCGTACACGGTGCAGCTTCCCGAGGGCGACCTCGGCCCCCTCGAACTGCGACACACCCCCGGCGCCAACGCCACCGAGGTCACGATCGACGCGACCTGCGCGCCGCTGTTCCGCAGCCCCGAGGGTTCCGACAACATCCTGCTGTCGAAGATCGGCTGAGGCCGGGGCCGGCTGCCAGATCATGCGATCTGAACGGTGTAGCACGGTCCGGCCGTTCATCGCGCGTACGTTCGTCCAGATCACGTGATCTGGACGTTTCGCGGCGCCGCCCGGACACGCAGCAACCGTGCGGGAGAGGATCAGAGGTCGCGGAGCACCCGCGGCGACGCCGCCCTCGGTCACCGACAGGCCCACCTCGCCCGCGGCGGCGTGCACCTCGGGCGGCCCCTGCCGCATCGCGATCGCCCGCCCGCCGTGCGACACGGCCCACTGCATCATCTCGATGTCGTTGCGGCCGTCGCCCATCACGAGCACCCGATCGGCCGGGATGCCGAGCCACCCGCGCACGAGTTCGAGGGCGGTGGACTTGTCGACCCCCTGCGGTGCGATGTCGAGCCACGCCGTCCAGCCGATCGCGTACGACACCTGGCTGAGACCGATGCGCTCGACCAGCTGCAGGAAGTCCCTGTCGGTCTTCTCGGGCGCCCACGACCACGACACGGCACACGCGCTGGTGCGACAGCTCCGCGAACGACACCCGGTTGGCGCCCTGCAGGTTCCAGTCGTCGAGGTAATCGGTGAACAGGCGCTGCCCGTCGGGCAGCTCGACCAGGAAGTGGGCGTCCGCGAGATGCTCGCCGAGGAGGGTCAGCACCGCGGTCGGGTCGAACGTCCTCGACATGCGCGCGCTCGTAGTCGGTGGCAATCCGGTCCGCCGATCCGGCGCATCACGATGGCACCGTTCGAGCACACCGCGTATTCGGGACGGATGCCGAGGCGCTCCATCACCGCGTGAGTGCTGTCCCAGCTGCGTCCGGTGGCGAGCATGACCTCGTGCCCGGCGTCCTGCGCGTGGCGCACGGCATCCACGACTCCGGGGCTGAGCGACTCGTCCTCGAGGAGGACCGTGCCGTCGATGTCGAGCGCGATGAGCATGCGCCCGACCGGGGCCGTGCGCGCGATGTCCGCGACGACCTCGGCCGCGTCCTGCTGCGGCGCGGCGGTCGACGTCACCGGTGCGGGGCAGGGCGGCCTCGTCGTTCACGCGATCGGCTCCATGACCTCGAGGCCGCCGAGGTACGGCCGCAGAACCTCGGGCACCGTCACCGAACCGTCGGCGCGCTGGTGGGTCTCGAGCAGCGCGACGATCCAGCGCGTGGTGGCGAGCGTGCCGTTCAGCGTGGCGACGGGCTGCGTCTTGCCGCCGTCGGCCGGGCGGAAGCGGGTCTCGAGGCGACGCGCCTGGTAGGTGGTGCAGTTCGAGGTACTCGTCAGCTCGCGGTAGGCATCCTGCGTGGGGACCCACGCCTCGATGTCGAACTTGCGCGCGGCGCTGGATCCGAGGTCGCCGGCGGCGACGTCGATCACGCGGTACGCGAGCCCCAGGTCTTGCAGCATGCCCTCCTGCATCGCGACGAGACGGTCGTGCTCGGCCTCGGCATCCGCCGGGTCGGTGTAGACGAACATCTCGAGCTTGGTGAACTGGTGCACGCGGATGATGCCGCGGGTGTCCTTGCCGTAGGAGCCTGCCTCGCTGCGGTAGCAGGTGGACCATCCGGCGTAGCGCTTGGGGCCGCGCGCAAAGTCGAGGATCTCATCCATGTGGTACCCGGCGAGGGGCACCTCGCTCGTGCCGACGAGGTAGAGGTCTTCCTTGGGCAGGTGGTAGACCTCGTCGGCGTGCTGGCCCAGGAAGCCGGTGCCGCGCATGACCTCAGGCCGCACGAGCGTCGGCGGGATCATCGGGGTGAAGCCGGCCTGCAACGCCCGGTCCAGCGCGAGCGTCATGAGCGCGAGCTCGAGGCGCGCGCCGATGCCGGTGAGGAAGTAGAAACGGCTGCCCGACACCTTCGTGCCGCGCTCCATGTCGATCGCACCGAGCTTCTCACCGATGGCGAGGTGATCGAGCGGCTCGAAGTCGAACGTCGGGACATCGCCGTGCGTGCGCAGGGTGACGAAGTTCTCTTCGCCACCGGTCGGCACGCCCTCGATCACGATGTTCTCGATCGTGGCCAGCGCCGCCTCGGCGGCCTCTTCGGCCGCGGTCACCGCGTGCTGCGCGGCCTTGACCTTCTCGCTGAGCTCCTTGGCCTCGGCCACGAGCGCGGGCTTCTCCTCCTTGGGAGCCTGCGCGACCTTCTTGCCGTGCGCGTTCTGGGCCGCACGCAGCTCTTCGAACGTCGTGATGGCGGCGCGGCGAGAGCGATCGGCCTCGATCGCCGCGTCGACGGAGTCGGGCGACTCCCCGCGCGCGATCTGGGAGCGCTTCACCAGTTCGGGATCTTCACGCAGCAGAGTCAGGTCGATCACGCGTCCATCCTACGGTCGGGGCGGAGGGCGCACCCGCGCCTCGGACACCGGGGCCGCGGGGGCACGGGCCTCACGAGCCGGGTGCCGCGGGGTCGAGCGCCTCGGTCACGGCGAGCACGTCGGCGTACTGGGCCTCGAGCGCTGTGCGGCGGGTGACGGCGTCGGCATCCGCGGACTCCACGGCCGCCGTGCGCGCCTCGAGGTCGGCGTGACGTGCGTCGAGATCGGCCAGGCGAGAACGGAGGACCTCCTCCCACGTGCCGCGGTACGACGAGCCGTCCGCGCTCGTCCACTCCGCGCTCCACCGGCTCCGCTCGACCGGGTCGAGGGCGTTGTACCGGTCGGCACTGGCCTGGTACTCGCGCCGCGCGGCCTCGTACGCCTGCCGGTCGGCATCCAACTGCGCGCGCCGGGTCGCGGCATCCGTCTCGGCCGCCGTCAGCTCGGCGAGCGCGCCCTCGTAATCGGCGACCAGCGCGTCGACGCTCGCGGTCATCCGGTGGTCCACCTCCACGAGGGCGGCGCGGTCGGCGATGTACCGCGCGTACACCGCCTCGAGCTCGGGGGCGAAGCCGCCGTCGGGCCACACCTGCGACCCGAGGTAGGCGAACAGCTCGGTATCGCGGGTCTCCTCGTGGTCGCCGACCGACCAGTCGATCTGCTGGCGCACCGGGTCGTCGGAGGCGACGCGGTCGAGCGCCGCGTGCAGTTCGTCGCGCACGCGCCACACCTCGCCGGCGCCGAGATGATCGAAGGCGGCATGCAGGAGCTCGTACGCCAGGGTCGTGACCGCCGCGTCGGACACGCGCGCGTCGGCGGGGACGAACACTACGATCCCCGCACGGCTATAGCACCCCGAGACGGCGTGGTCGTCGGCGACGTCGACCGCCCCGCAGGCGTGCCGTAGGTCGTCGCCGTGTGCCGACCGCGCCCCCACCCGCGTCAGCAGGGCACGGCCGTCGTCGGTGAGGAACGCGCGATCCGCCACCGCGGCGACGTCGGACGGGAGGGTCCGCGGCGCCCCGAGCGAGAGCACCTGTGCGACGACGGCGGGCCCTGCCCCCGTCACGACCAGAGTGCTTCCGAGCAGGACCAGCGCCGTGCCCACGACGACGGCGGCGACCACCGCGCGCCGTCGCCGGCGGGCACGGTGCAGAGCGGCGAACGATCCGTCCATCCGCGGGCGCGGAGGACGACGCGGCGGCTCCTCGAACAGGGTCACGGGCGCACAGTAGACCCCGAGGGAGAACACGGGATACCGGCATCCTGAACATTCCGGCCGATCGCAGCCGCGGCACTCCGCGTCAACCCCGGCGCCCGCGCGGGGCGGCCGGTCGCGGCGGTCCTATGGTGGATGCCATGGCCGCCCCCGAAGACCCGCGCGACGACGCGGACGCCCCCGAGCACGACCCCGCCGTCTCTCCCGAGGCCGAGAAGGACCGGGCAGCCTCGGAGGGTTCGCACGAAGACTTCCACGCGGCGAGCCTCAAGGGCGACGACGACGCCGACACGGTCGTCGAGGCTCCCGATCCGAAGGATGCCACCGCCCCCGACGACGTCATCCACGAGCCCGGCGATGTCGAGGCCGACGCCGCGGACGACGGCGACGGCGAGGCGAAGCGGGTGACGCCGACCGGCGACGCCGCGCCCATCGACGCCGAGCCCACCGCGAAGAAGCGCGCGGCGCTCGTGTACAACCCCACCAAGGTCGAACCCGAGGTACTGCGTGCCCGAGTGAGCGAACTCGCCGCCGCCGCGGGCTGGGCACAGCCCCTCTTCTACGAGACGACCGTCGACGATCTCGGCGACGACGCCACCCGCGCCGCCCTCGAGGAGGACGTGGATGCCGTGCTCGTCGCCGGCGGTGACGGAACCGTGCGCGCCGTGGCTGAGGCGCTGACCTCCACCGGCATCCCGTTGACGATCGTCCCCAGCGGCACCGGCAACCTCCTCGCCCGCAACCTCAACCTGCCGCTCGACGACGCCGACGCGATGATCCGCGCGACCTTCGAGGGCAAGGTGCACGCCACGGACACCGGGATCGCCCGGATCCGTCGCGCGGACGGCACCGTCGAGGAGCACGGCTTCGTCGTGATGGCGGGCATGGGCCTGGATGCCGCGATGATCCAGAACACCCGCCCCGAGCTGAAGAAGTCCGTGGGCTGGGTGGCGTACGTCGACGGGGCCGCGCGTTCCCTGGTGAACGCCAAACCGTTCCGTGTCATGTACCAGCAGGACGGGCACGGGCACCGCCTCCACTCCGCCAAGGTGCAGAGCGTGCTCTTCGCCAATTGCGGCGCGCTGCCCGGCGGCGTCGCGTTGATCCCGGACGCGTCGATCGCCGACGGCATCCTGGACGTCGCCGTCATCCAGCCGACGGGTCCGCTCGGGTGGCTGGGCGTCTGGCGCAAGATCTGGTGGGACAACTCGGTGCTGCGTCGGTTCCGTGCCGGGCGCCGGGTGCTCGAGCGCCGCCGCGACTCGTCGGTGCGCTACCTGCGCGGCACCGGCATCGAGCTGGCCACGGCCCCCGCGCAGCCGATCGAGCTGGACGGCGACGAGTTCGGCGAGGCCACCCGCATCTACGCCCGCGTGATCGAGGGCGGTCTCGCCGTGGCGCTGCCGAAGGGCCACGACGTCTCGACGCTCTGACGCCGCCGCCCGCGCCCGGGCGGCGTGGTCGCGTGCCGAGAACGCACCCGTTCGTCGAGGACGCAGGCGATCGGCACCCATTGGATGCGGCCTCGCCAGACGGGTGCGGTTTCGCGCACGGCGACGGGCCGGGGCGGCGCGGGCACGCACGCCGACGGGCGCGAGCGTGTCAAGCCCGGCGGGGCGGGGGACCGGGCTGGATAGCGTCGGGGGATGGCCTCGCCCTCGATCGTCTGGTTCCGTGACGACCTGCGACTGACCGATCACCCAGCCCTGCGCGCGGCGCTCGACCGCGGGGAGCCGGTCATCGGGCTGTACGTGCTCGACGAGGAGTCCGACGGCGTGCGCCAGATCGGCGGGGCCGCGCGGTGGTGGCTGCACCACTCGCTGGCATCCCTCGCCGCACGCCTCGGCGAGCGCGGCTCGGCCCTCGTGCTGCGCCGCGGACGCACGGCCGATGTCGTCCCGGCCGTGGTCGACGAGACCGGCGCGGGCGCGGTGTTCTGGAACCGCCGCTACGGCGGGCCGGAGCGCGAGATCGACGCGGGACTCAAAGAGAAGCTGCGCGGCGACGGTCTCACCGTCGCATCCTTCGCGGCGAACCTCCTGTTCGAGCCGTGGACCGTGCGCACCGGCGCCGACAAGCCCTACGGGGTGTACACACCGTTCCGTCGAGCAGTGGAACGGATGCCAGCACCCCGCGCGCCGCTCCCGGAGGCGCGGAAGGTTCCGGGGCCTGCGAAGACGCCTGCCTCGGACGACCTGGACGCGTGGAACCTGCTCCCGACGAAGCCCGACTGGGCCGGGGGCCTGCGCGAGACGTGGGAGCCGGGCGAACCGGCCGCGCGCACCCGGCTGCGGGAGTTCCTCGACGACGACCTCGGCGACTACGCCTTCTCGCGCGATGCGTTCGCCGGCGGCGCGACCTCGAACCTCTCGCCGCGCCTGCGCTGGGGCGAGATCAGCCCGTACCAGGTGTGGCACGAGACGATCGAGCACCGCGGATCGGGGAAGCACGCCGAGTCCGCCACCGGATTCCTGTCGGAGATCGTCTGGCGCGAGTTCGCGTGGCACATCCTGTTCCACTCCCCCGATCTGGCGACGAAGAACTGGCGCACGCAGTACGATGCGTTCCCCTGGCTGCGCCTAAACCGCGCGCACCTGGAGACGTGGCAGCGCGGCGAGACCGGGATCGCGGTCGTGGATGCGGGATGAAACAGCTCTGGCACACCGGGGTCATGCACAACCGCGTGCGCATGGTCACGGCATCCTTCCTCACCAAGAACCTCCTCATCGACTGGCGACACGGCGAACAGTGGTTCTGGGACTGCCTCGTCGACGCGGATGCCGCGAGCAACCCGTTCAACTGGCAGTGGGTCGCGGGATCGGGGGCGGATGCCGCGCCTTACTTCCGCGTCTTCAACCCGGACACGCAGCGCGAGAAGTTCGACCCGCACGACGAGTACGTGCGGCGGTGGGCACCCGAGCACCTCGACGGGAGTGCGCCGGAGCCGATGGTCGACCTCAAGGAGACGCGCCAGCGCGCGTTGGATGCCTACGACAAGGTGCGGCACGGGGGCTGAGGTATCCGGGGGTATCGTCGTGCGATGCGCGCCGTTCCCTCCTCCCTCGACCCGCTGGTCGTCGCCGAGATCGACCGTCGACTCGTGTCGGTGTCGGTCGAGCACGACGTGCGGATCCCCTGGGCCATCGAGAGCGGGAGCCGCGCGTGGGGCTTCCCGTCGCCGGACAGCGACTACGACTGCCGGTTCGTCTTCGTCCGCCGACCGGACGCGTACTTGTCGCTGTGGCCAACGCGCGACGTCATCGAAACCCCGCTCGACGAGATCTACGACGTCAACGGTTGGGATCTCGCGAAGACCGTCCGGCTGCTCGTCAAGGGCAACGCGACGGCGATCGAGTGGCTGCGCTCGCCCATCGTCTACGCCGGCGACGCGGCCTTCCGCGACCGGCTGCTCGCCCTGACCGAAGCCACGGCAGAGCGGGCCGCGGTCGGTCGCCACTACCTGCACGTCGCCCCGCCGGCAGAAGACGGGTCCCGCGACGCTGAAGCGCTTCTTCTACGTCCTGCGCCCAGCGGCGGCCCTGCGATGGCTCGCCTCGCACCCCCGGTGCGGTCGTGCCACCGATGGACCTTCCGCGACTGCTCGCCGAGGGAGATGTCGACGACGTGGTGCGACGCGCGGCCGAGGATCTGATCGCCGTGAAGTCGCGGACTCGGGAACTGGGCGCGGGCGCCCCGCCGGACGTCCTGCAGCGATTCGTCGCCGCGCAGCTGGAGTGGGCCGAACGGTTCGAGGATGCCGCGCCGGAGAAAGATCCGGACGACGTGCGCCGAATCGCCGACGACTACTTCCGAAGCGAACTCACCGCGGGCTGAGCACCCGCGGCACGCGAGAGGGGCACCGGCCGAAGCCGACGCCCCTCTTCACGGAACCGTCAGTTGACGCGGGTCTCGACGACCTCGTCCTCGTCGTCGTCGCCGGGGATGTAGACGTCGACCACGGTCACGTTGATCTCGGCGACCTTCATGCCGACGAGTTCGGTGATCGCCTGGTGCACGGCGGCACGGACGTTCGAGGCCACACGCTGCAGCTGCTCGGGGTAGTCGACCTGGATCGCGATGTCGGCCGCGACCTCGGTTTCGCCGACCTCGACGCTCACACCCTGGGCGTAGTCCTTCGCACCGACGGCCTGACGGATGTTGCCGATCACACGGGCGGCACCGCCACCGAGGGCGTGCACGCCGGGGACCTCGGCTGCGGCGATGCCGGCGACCTTGGCGACGACGGCATCCACGATGACGGTCGAACCGCCGTTCTCGGCGGCGGGGGCGGGGGTGGGGGTGTTCTCGGCCATTGCGCTTCCTTCCGTGTCCTCCGGAACCGTGTGTTCCGTGAAGTCACAATGGAGACGCACCCAGCGCCCGGTTCGTCACGAAATCGGCCTGGGAGAACGCTGGGTGTCGACGAGCGGGCGGACGCGCGATCGGAATACCGCGACGTCGGAGCCCGTTGTCACGGGGGTGATCCCCGCCCTCTCCGTCCTCGACCTCGTGCCCGTCCGCTCGGGCCAGACCAGCGCGCAAGCGGTCGCCGCGTCGCTCGACCTCGTCGCCCGCGCCGACCGCCTCGGATACCGCCGGTACTGGTTCGCGGAGCACCACAACATGCCCGCGGTCGCCTCCACCGCACCGCCGGTGCTCATCGCCGCCGCGGCCGCCCGCACGGAGCGCATCCGCGTCGGATCGGGTGGCGTGATGCTGCCGAACCACTCTCCGCTCATCGTCGCCGAGCAGTTCGCGGCGCTCGAAGCGCTGGCCCCCGGCCGCATCGACCTCGGCATCGGCCGTGCGCCCGGCAGCGACCCGGTGATCACGCAGCTCCTGCACCGCTCGGGAACGACGAGCGACGTCTCGCGCTTCCCCGACCACGTCACCGACATCCTCGCGCTGACCTCGCCCGACGGTGCGACCGTCCGGTTCACCTCCGGCACCGAGTACCAGGTGAAGGCGACACCCCTGGCATCCGGGATGCCGCAGGTGTGGCTGCTGGGCTCGAGCGACTACTCGGCCCAGCTGGCCGCCTCGTTCGGTCTGCCGTACGTCTTCGCGAACCACTTCTCCGGCGAGGGCCTCGCGCACGCGCTGGGCGTGTACCGCGACCAGTTCCGACCCAACGAGTCGGGCGAGGGGCCGCGCACGTTCGTCACCGCCAACGTCGTCGCCGCACCCACCGCGGAGGAGGCCGAACAGCGCGCGCTTCCGCAGCTGCGCATGATGGCGCGCCTGCGCACGAACCGCCCCCTCGTGCCGCTCGAGACCGTCGAGCAGGCTCAGGCCGAGACGTTCGACGCGACGGCGGAGTCGATCATGGCATCCACCCGCCAGAAATGGTTCGTGGGCACGGGCGCGGACGTGCGCGCGCAGCTCGCCGAGTTCGCCGCGCGATACGAGGTCGACGAGATCATGCTCTCGCCCGTCGCCGGTGCGTACGACGGCGAGTCGCTCACCGCCGCCGAGGGCCGCGCGCAGACGCTGGAGCTGGTGGCCGAGACGGCCCCGGTCGCGGCCTGAGCCGCGGCCGCGCGCCGGCGCTGCCTGGGGAGCCGCGGTGCGCCGGCGGGTACCCGCGAGACTTCATTGCGCTGACATCTCCCGTGCAGGCGGCAAAGGAGATGTCAGCGCAATGAAGTCTCGGCGTTTCGCGGGGCTCGCCAACGAACTCCGCGGCACAGCACAGCACCGCGGCACGGCACCGCGCCGGCCGAGCCCCGGGCTACGCCTCGGGCTCGCCGCTCAACAGGCCGCGGAGCCAGTCGCGGGCCTCGACGAACACGTCGTCGGAGTAGCGCTGCGGGTAGCGGATGATCGCACGGTCGGCGCGGGCGTACGACCCCAGGAAGATCACCTTCGGGCTGAACCGCCGCAGGCCCAGCAACGCGTCGGCCATCCGCTCGTCGTGGATGTGGCCGTCGGCGTCGATCACGAAGCGGTAGCGACCGAGGGCGTCGCCGATGGGGCGGGATGCCAACAGGCTCAGGTTGATGCCCCGGGTGGCGAACTGCTCCAGCAGCTCCAACAGCGCGCCCGGGTGGTCTTCGGGCAGCTCGACGATGAGCGAGGTCTTGTCGGCTCCCGTCGGCGGAGCCGGGGCGACCGTCCGGCTGACGAGCACGAAGCGCGTGACGGCGTTGGCGTTGTCGCCGATGCCGTCGGCGAGCAGCTCCACGTCGTGATGGTCGACGATTCCGGGCGCCGCGATCGCGGCATCCGCCCCGCTCGTGCCGTCGAGCACCCCGAGCGCGCTCGCGACGTTGCTCGCCGCGGGCAGGTGCGCGTGGGCGGGGACGTGGTCGCGCAGCCACCCGAGGCACTGCGCGTAGGCGACCGGGTGCGCCGCGACGAGCGAGACGTCGGCGAGGGCCATGCCGGGGCGTCCCACCAGCACGAAGCTCACGGGTACGAGGTACTCCCCCACGATCCGCAGCCCGGGGACCGTGGCCAGGGCGTCCTGCGTCGTGGAGACACCGCCGTCGACGGAGTTCTCGATCGCGATCATCGCGGCATCCGAGCGACCCTCGACGACGTCGGCGAGCGCCTCGGCGACGTTGCGCACCGGACGCCAGATCTGGTCGCGGGCTTCGGGGACCTGGGCCAGCGCCGCCTCGGTGAACGTCCCGGCCGGACCCAGATAACTGTAAGTACGGCGGGCGGTCACGGTCTCTGTGTCTGGCAGCACGGCCTCCAGCCTAGACCGGGGTCGTGCTCTCGAATGCTGCGGGTTCAGCCGCGGAGCGACGCGCGCGCACACCGACGGTGGTGACGAGCACTCCCGTCACGAGCAGGATGCCGCCGACCACCTCTGCGGGAGCGGGGATCTGCCCGAGGAGCACCGCGGCCGCGGTCATCGCGACCACCGGCGCGAGGAGCACCCACGGCACGACCGCGGCCGAGGGATTGCGGGCGAGCAGGCCGGTGAAGATCGCGTACCCGACGAGCGTGCACAGTCCCGCGGTGTAGACCGTCGACAGCGCCGCCGGCCACCCGAACGACGCGAGACCGGCCCCGATCTCCGCCGGGCCCTCGACCGCGAACGCCAGCACGAGCGCCGGCACCGGGACGACCAGCGCCGACCAGACCGTCAGCGAGAGCGCGCCGAGCCGTCCGCGTCCGGCGACCACACCCGCGCCGCGCGAGATGACGTTGCCGACCGCCCACGACAGTGCTGCGGCGAGCGCCAGGACGACCGCGAGCACCGGGGCGTCGCCGCCCCGGCCGAGCGCGACGGCGGCGAGACCCGCCACCCCCACCGCGACGCCGAGGCATTGCGCGAGCGTGGGGCGTTCGCGCAGCACGCCGGCGGCGATCACGACCGTGAACACGGCTTGCGCCTGGAGCAGCAGGGCGGCCAGACCCGGCTGCAGGCCGAGGGCGAGTGAGGTGTAGAGCAGACCGAACTGCCCGAGGCTCATGAAGATGCCCACGCCCAGGACCGTGCGCCAGGATGCCACGGGCCGCGGCACGACCACGACGAACGCCGCCACCACGGCGAAGCGGATCGTCACGAACAGCAGCGGCGGGATTCCCGGCATCCCCCAGTCGATGACGAGGAAGTTGAACCCCCAGGCGGCGGCCACGGCGGCGGCCAGGGTCCTGTCGCGTCGACTCACGTTCACAGTCCACCGGTGACGTCGATGAAACACCAGCGAACGTTTCTTCACGGAAAGCGGTAGCGTCGCTTCATGATCGACCTGGATGCCGTGCGCTCACTGCGCACCGTCGCCCGCGAGGGCAGCGTGTCAGGGGCGGCCGTCGCGCTGGGCTTCACCCCGTCGGCGGTGTCGCAGCAGATCAAGCGCCTCGAGCGCGAGACCGGGGTCGCCCTGCTCGAGCGCGTGGGACGCGGAGTCACCCTCACCGACGCCGGGACGCAGCTCGTCGTCGGGTCGACGCCCATCCTCGCCGAGCTCGAGCGGCTGCGGGCCGATCTGCAGGCGACCGCCCCGCGCGCCGGGACGATCAGCGGGGAGCTGCGGATCGCGGCGTTCTCGACCGTCGTGCGGGGGCTCCTCGCACCGCTGCTCGTCGACCTCGCCCGCGAGCACCCCGACCTGCGGCTGCTCGTGCGCGAGAGCGAGCCGTGGGAGACCGTGGCGCTCATCGCCTCGGGGCAGCGCGACCTCGGCATCGCGCACCAGTGGGGCGGGGTCGCCCTCGCGATACCCGAGAACATCGTCGTCACACCCCTGTTCACCGACGTCGCCGACGTCATCGTGCACCGCGACCACCCCCTGGCGGACCGCGCCGTCCTCCACCCCGCCGACCTCGCCGGCGAGGCGTGGGTCGCGACGTTCGAGACCACGATCTGCCGGCAGTGGCTGCGGCGGCTGTTCGACGGCGTCCGCAACGCCCCGCGCGTCCTCTACGAGTCCATGGAGTTCGAGAACCATCTCGAACTGGCCCGCACCGGGGCCGTCGTGGCCCTCGTCCCCCGGTTGGGGCGCGCCCCGCTCGGCCCCGACCTCGTCGCCATCCCCACGATCGATCCCGCATCGACGCGCGACGTGGTCGCCGTGCACCGCCGTTCGCAGGCCGACTCCCCGGCGCTGCGCACGACGCTTGCGGCGCTCCGCGAGCGCGGACGGGCGCTCGACGGGGGCCGCTGAGCGCCGCCACCGGACCGTCAGGGCACATTCGCGGCATCCGTTGCGCTCCCGCGTGTGCGTATGTCGGAGGGAACGGGCAGACTGTCCGCATGAGCAGTCACGCAGGACAGCCCGCCGAGGCATCCGATCTCATCGACATCGACGAACTGATCGCCGCCTACTACGACCGCACACCGGATGCCGCGGTGCCCGAGCAGCGCGTCGCCTTCGGCACGAGCGGCCACCGCGGCTCGTCGCTGAGCACGAGCTTCAACGAGGACCACATCCTCGCCACGACCCAGGCGATCGTCGACTACCGCGCCGCCCAGGGCATCAGCGGCCCGCTCTTCCTCGGGCGCGACACGCACGGTCTGTCGCTGCCCGCCGAGCGCAGCGCCATCGAGGTGCTCGTCGCGAACGGCGTCGACGTGCGCGTCGACTCCCGCGACGCGTGGGTGCCGACCCCCGCTCTCAGCCACGCGATCCTCACCTACAACCGCGACCTCGACGCCTCCGACCCCCGTCGCGCCGACGGGATCGTCGTCACGCCGTCGCACAACCCGCCGCGCGACGGCGGGTTCAAGTACAACCCGCCGCACGGCGGCCCGGCCGACACCGACGCCACGGGCTGGATCGCCGACCGCGCGAACGAGCTCATCGCCGCGGGCCTCGAGGGCGTGAAGCGCACCCGGCACGCCGACATCGACCTCGACGGCCTCGGCCAGTACGACTTCCGCGACGCGTACGTGCGGGATCTGGCATCCATCATCGACGTGGACGCGATCAAGAACGCCGGCGTCCGCATCGGGGCCGACCCGCTGGGCGGGGCCTCGGTCGAGTACTGGGCGCTCATCGCCGAGGTGTACGGTCTCGACCTCACCGTCGTGAACCCCGAGGTCGACCCGACGTGGAAGTTCATGACGCTCGACTGGGACGAGAAGATCCGGATGGATCCCTCGTCGCCATCGGCCATGGCGTCGCTCGTCGCCGCCCGCGACGAGTACGACATCCTCACCGGCAACGACGCCGATGCCGACCGGCACGGCATCGTCACCCCCGACGCCGGCCTGATGAACCCCAACCACTACCTCGCCGTGGCGATCGACTACCTGTTCTCGCACCGCGAGGGGTGGCCGACGGATGCCGCGATCGCAAGACCCTGGTCTCGTCGATGATCATCGACAAGGTGCATCCGCTCTCGGGCGTCGATTGCTCGAGGTGCCGGTCGGCTTCAAGTGGTTCGTGCCGGGGCTGCTCGACGGCTCCGTCGCCTTCGGCGGCGAGGAGTCGGCCGGGGCGTCGTTCCTCCGCAAGGACGGCACCGTCTGGACCACCGACAAGGACGGCATCCTGCTCTGCCTGCTCGCCGCCGAGATCCTCGCGGTGACCGGCAAGACCCCGTCGCAACGGTACGCCGAGCTCGAGGCCGAGTTCGGCGCCTCGGCCTACCAGCGCGTGGACGCCCCCGCGTCGCCCGCGCAGAAGTCGGCACTGTCGAAGCTGTGGCCGGATGCGGTGACCGCCACTGAACTCGCGGGTGAGCCGATCACAGCGAAGCTCTCGCACGCGCCGGGCAACGGTGCCGCGATCGGCGGCCTGAAGGTGCAGACGGAGTCGGCCTGGTTCGCCGCCCGCCCCTCCGGCACCGAAGACGTCTACAAGCTGTATGCCGAGTCGCTCCGCGGCGAGGAGCACCTGCGCGAGGTGCAGGAGGAGGCCCGGGCGGTCGTGTCGGCCGCGCTCGGCGAGTAACTCCCCTGCCCCAGCGGCGCCGCTGTCGCGTGCGGGGCGGGCGCGCGGTTGGTACAGCATCCATAAACGCCACCCGCGCCCATAAACGCGGTGACAGCGCGTTTATGCGCGCGGATCGCGTTTCTGCGTGGGAGGGCGTCGGGATGCCGCGGCCCCGGCGGGGCGGCGAGGCGGGCGCGTGGTCGCCGCAGGGCGGGCGTGCCAGTCCGCGAGAAACGCTGTTCGCGACGAGGAACAGCACGACCGGTCGTTTTTCGCCGCGTATCGCGTTTATCGACGCGGTATGGCGGTGCGCGGCGGCGGGACGACGGGATGCCGCGGCCCCGACGCTCCGAAGAGCGTCGGGGCCGTGGCATCCGGGGTCAGGCGAGGGTCGCGGCGTCGATGACGAAGCGGGTAGCGCACGTCGCTCTTCAGCACGCGCTCGTACGCCTCGTTGATCCGGTCGGCGGAGATGACCTCGACCTCGGGCGCGATGCCCTTCTCGGCGCAGAAGTCGAGCATCTCCTGGGTCTCGCGGATGCCGCCGATCGACGACCCGGCGAACGAGCGGCGGTTGTTGAAGAGCGTGAAGACCTGGATCGGCAGCGGCTCCGGCGGGGCGCCCACGTTGACCATCGTGCCGTTCAGCGTGAGCAGGCCGAGGTACTTCTTCAGTTCGAGCGGTGCGCTGACGGTGTTGACGATGAGGTCGAAGGTGTTCTTCAGCGCCGTGAAGGTCTCGTCGTCCTTCGTGGCGTAGTAGTGGTCGGCGCCATCGCGAGACCGTCGTCCTTCTTGCTGAGCGTCTGCGACAGCACCGTGACCTCGGCGCCCATGGCGTGCGCGATCTTCACGGCCATGTGGCCGAGACCGCCGAGTCCGACGACGGCGACCTTCTTGCCGGGGCCGGCGTTCCAGTGGTTCAGCGGCGAGTACGTGGTGATGCCGGCGCAGAGCAGCGGGGCGGCCTTCTCGTACGGGATCGACTCGGGCACGCGGAGCACGAAGTCCTGATCGACGACGATCTTCTGCGAGTACCCGCCCTGCGTGACGGTGCCGTCACGATCGATCGCGGCGTACGTACCGATGTTGCCGTTGAGGCAGTACTGCTCCTCACCGGCGAGGCAGTTCTCGCACTCGCGGCACGAGTCGACCATGCAGCCGACGCCGACCCGGTCGCCGATCTTGTGCTTCGTGACGTCGGCGCCGACCTCGGCGACCGTGCCGACGATCTCGTGGCCGACCGTCAGCGGGTAGGGCACCTCGCCCCACTCACCGCGGATCGTGTGGATGTCGGAGTGGCAGATGCCGGCGTAGGCGATGTCGATCAGGACGTCCTTCGGGCCGACATCGCGACGCTCGATGGTCGTGGGCTCGAGGGGGGAGGTGGCGGACGACGCCGCGTAAGCATTGACGTGCATGGGGCTCCTCGGGGAGGGGAATCGAACTGGTCCATCCTTCCCCCTGCGGTAGGCGGGAAGGGCGGGGTTGCACGGATGTGCGTTTCGGATAGCGGATGCCGTCACCCGGCGCGGACGTCCCCACAGACGACGCGGCCGCGCCGATGCCCGGAGGCGATCGACGCGGCCGCGTGATCCGGAGGGGATCAGCCCTCGGTGGAGCCGGCTCCCCGGCGGCGACGCCAGAGCACCAGGCCGCCCAGCAGGAGCAGCAGTCCGGCGCCGGCGCCCATGACGACGAGGCCCTCGGGCTGCAGACCCGTGGTCGCGAGGTCGCGAGCCGAGCCGGCCGACGTCGGACCGGAGGACGTCGAGCCCGCCCCCGCCGACGACCCCGAGCCGGTGCCCGCCGGCACCCGTGCCGGAACCGGTGCCGTTGCCGTTGCCGTTGCCCGATCCGTCGCCGCCGCCCGAGCCCGGGTCGACCGGGGTGGCCGCGGGCACGATCGCCGCGGAGCGCGCCGATCCGGCCGTGAAGCCGTCCGCAGCGGCGGTGACCTCGACCGAGATCTCCCGGCCCTCGTCGGCGGCGGTCAGCGCGTAGGCGTCCGCGGTGGCGCCGTCGATCGCCGTGCCGTCGCGCAACCACCGGAACGACAGCGTGGCGTCGGCCGGGTCGGTGACCGCCGTCGCGCGCACCGTCAAACCGACGCGCGGCTCACCCGTGAGGGTCGGTGTCTCGATGCCCACCGTGCGCTCGATCGTCACCGTGTAGGTCTGCTCGGTACCGTCGGGAGCCGTGACCCGGACGGAGCCCGTGTCACCGGCGCCGCGTGCCGTCTCGGACCCGGCACCCGGCTGAGTGATCTGGACCGAGGCATCCTCGTCGACAGCCAGGGCGTGAAGTTCGGGCAACGCCGAACCCGTCGACGACACGGTGTAGTCGAACACCTTCGGGTCGAAGCCCGCGAGGGGCTGGTCCCCGACGGTGAGGCGCGCGAGGTCGGCGATACCCGCGGGCGATGCCGCAGCCGCGTAGATCGACACCTCCGACACGATCATGTGCGTCTGCGACCGGGCGTTCATCACGACCCGGACCTCGTCGGCGGCACCGGTGACGGGCACGTCGACCAGCGGCGCGCCGCTGGAGGGCGTGGGCACGGTGACGAGATCGCCCTGCACCCATTCCCCGCCGGACAGGCGGTGGTCGACGCGCATCGTCGCCGGCCAGCTCAGGCTGCCGCCGTCCTTGTAGAACTGCACCGAGACGTGCGTGAGCGTTTCACGCTTGGACAACACGTAACTGAGGGTGTCCTGGTCGTTCTTCGTGCCGCCGCGCCAGTTCGACCAACCCTTGTCGGTCGTGATGCCGTTGATGGTGTTGGAGACGGGGTAGCCCGACTCGGTGTACGTCGCCGACGGCGTGCTCTGCGGAGCGACGTTCTTCTCGGTCGCGGCCGTGACGATGACCGTCAGCGTCGCGTCGAGACGCTCACCGGCGGGACCCGTGGCGACGCCCGCGACAGTCACCGTTCCCGGCGCGGAGAAAGCGGCATCCGTCAGATCGCCCCACGTCCACTCCACCGGCACCCAGTAACCGCCGCCCGAGGGCGTCAGCTCGGCCTGGACGTCGCGGTCGGCGAGGCCCTTCACGACGTCGAGGGCGCTTCCCGCCGGAACCGTCACCGACGCCGGACGCGTCGCGGTGAAGGCACCGACTTCGACGGTCGCCGTGGCCTCGAACTCCGCACCGAAGAGATCGGTACCCGTACCGCGCACCTGCACGGTGCCGGGACGCGACCAGTCGATCCCGTCGAGCTGCCAGGTGACGTCTGCGGCGCGCAGCGTGTTCCCGGCGTAGCGGATCACGACCTTGGCCGGCAGCTGCGGGGCGACGTCGACCGCGGTCGCAGCCGAGACGGGCTCGGTGCCCACGATGCGCGCCGTCGCGATACGCCACTGCTGATTGCTCCCGCCGTTGGAGGTCCACAGACCCACGGTCGCGCCGGGGGTCGTGCTGGCCTGGTTCACGTCGAGGACGCGCTCGGCGGCGACATTCAACAGCGAGTAGTACGCGCCGTCCGTGGTCGAGGCCATCCACTGCGTCGCGGGGTCGCTCGCGGCCGCGGCCGGTTCGGCATCCACGAGAGCGGTGCCGCCGTTGGCGGATGCCAAGAACTTGCCCGTTCCGTTCTGGAGCGTGAAGCGGTGGCGGTTGGTGCCCTCGCCGTCGATGGTGCGCACGGTCCAGGTCTGCGCGCGGGCGGCGTCGGACGTCGTCGCGCTGGAACGGATCGCGAGGCCCGAGGAGGCGTCGAGGGCGAGACCGCTCTGCAGGCCGGTGAGCTGCACCTTCTCGCCGTCGCGGAACGCCGACGCGTCGGCGGAGACGCCCGAGACGCCGTCGATCACGAACGTCGTGACGGACTTGGCCGGCACCGTGACGGTGGCGGTACGGGATGCCGGATCCACAGCGACCTTCGCGCCCTCCTTCAGGGCGTTGACCGTCGGCTGGTCGACCGTCGACTGGGTGGTCACGATCGGGGTGACCGTGGCGCCGGGGGCGATCGTCCCGAAGTCGCTCAGGTCGATCTGCACCGTCTTGGCGGAGTCGTCGCGTTCACGTGAACGATCGTCGCCCCCTGCCCGTCCGCGTCGACCGCGGCGGTGGACTGGGCGTTGTCGGTCGACATCAGCCGGTCGCCCGGGTGGATGTAGTGCGTGAAGTTGCGGACGGTGTTGTACTTCTCGTTCGTCAGCACCTTGCAGGAGGGGTCGGCCTCCCCGTCGGCGATCCGGCGCAGCGAGTTGCCGTCGGCGTTGCAGTCGAAGTCGATGTAGACGCTGCCCCAGTTGAGGTTCTCGACCTTCTGCATGTTGTAGAGGTCTTCCACCGGCTGCCAGAACACCCATGCGCTCGGCTCGAGCTCGCGCAGGTCGCCGACGATGTGCTGGGCCATGCCGATGCCGTTGTCGATGTCGTTGGTCGTGAAGCCCCCGGCGGTCCAGTTGCCTTCGACCTCGCTCATCCACAGCGGCTTGTCGGCGGCCTTGGCGATGTCACGGACGACCTGGCGCCCGCCGGTGCCGTAGGTGTGCACGTTGAGCTGGCCGACGAGGCCCTTCGACTGCAGCGACCACTGGTTCCAGTTCGTCGCGAAGGTGCCGGGGTTGGTCTCGTCCATCGCCGAGATCACGGCATCCGTCGTCGTCCCAGGCTGCGCGAGGCGCGCTGCGAGCGCCTTGACCATGGCGTCCTGCGCCTGCGGGCCGATGTGTGCACCCTCCTGGCGTCCGCCGGTCGGCCACTGTGCACCGTTCGGGATCTGGTCTGCCAGTAGTTCGTGTTCGGCTCATTGAACGGGTCGATCGTGTCGAATTTCACGCCGTGGGCCTTCTCGAGCTCGTCGACGACGTTCACGAGGTAGCCGGCGAACTTGTCCATGTCGGCGGGCGCCAGCTGCTCGCTCGTGGCGTTGTTGATGCCGCCGGAGACGTAGCCGCTCTGGGTGAGGAAGTACGGCGGGGAGTTGCTGAACGCCTCCCAGTGGGTGACCTTGCCCTTGAGCGCGTCGATCCACCACCGCTGAGCGGAATCGGCGTCGAAGTCGTACGCGTTCGGGTCGTCGGGATTCCACGCGGCCTTGTACCGCGCCCGGTCGGCGTAGTTCGAGGTGATCGCGCCCTGCGCGTCGGTGGCACCGAGGTCGGGGTTCCAGAAACCCGGGCACGGCACCGCCGGGCCGCAGGTACGACGGGACGTCGGAGGCGTTGCCACCGCCGATGTTGTACCGCGCGATGTTGAGGTTGAGGCCGTCGTCGCCGAAGACGGCGTCGAAGAGCTTCTGGCGCACCGCGGGCGGGTAGTTGCCCGTGGCGTTGGCGAACCACACCAGGCTCGTGCCCCACCCCTCGAACGGCTCCGCGGCGGACGCGGGGTTCGGTGTGATGTGCACGGTCGCGGTCGGCGCCGCCGCTACGGCGGGGGCCGCGGTCGCCGCGGCCGTGGCGGCGAGACCGCCGGCCGCCAGGGCGACGGCACAGGTCATCGACAACAGTCGAGCTGACTTCATCGTCATTCCGATCCGGCCGCTGCACCGCGGCCTCGTGAGGGGAAATGTTGACGTCAACATGTTGACGTCAACATCGAACTTAGCGGAGCCGACCGGGCCGACACAACGCCCGCGGCCGATCACGAGCGGACGTCCGACCGCAGCCTCCCTGTCGGCCGCGCCGCTCCCCTGCCCGCAGCCGCGGATCGCGGGGTCGCCGGCCGCGGGGCGCGGGGTCGCCGGCCGCGGGGCGCGGGGTCGCGATCCGCAGTGCCGCAGGAGGAGGAAGTCGCAGTGCCGCGGGAGGAGGGAGTCGCAGTGCCGCGGGAGGAGATTCGCCGAAAGGAGGACGGATGCCGCGACCTCGATCCTCCGCTCCATCCATCTCCTCCGCTCGCGCCTTGCCTGCGCGCCGGCATCCACACACCGTCCACCCCACACGCCCGGCACCCACGCGCCCGGCACCCCTACGCCCCGGCATCTCCACACGTTGCCCGGAACCACCCGCGCCGCAGGCAGCGATGCCGCGGGAGGAGATTTGCCGAAAGGAGGACGGATGCCGCGACATCAATCCTCCACTCCACCCATCCCCTCCGCTCGCCGGTACCCCCCACGCCCGGTCCGGAACCGCTGGCGCCGCACCCGCACCCGCACCCGCACCGCACCGCACCCGCAAGCAGCGGTCCGCAGCCGCAGGTCAGCGCCGCAAGCCGCAACCCCGCAACCCGAAGGCCGCAGCCGCGAATCACCGCCGTAGGCCGCAGCTCAACCCGCAACCCGCAAGCCCGCCCCGCAAGCCACAGGCCCGCGCCGCAAGCCGCGGCCGCGGGTCAGCGCCGCGGGCCGGAGCTGCGGCGCACCACGAGCGAGGTGGGCACGAGGGTGCGGGCGTGCTCGCCGCCGTCGCCCTCGATGTCGGCGATCAGCGCGCTCATCGCCTCTTCGCCGACGCGCTCGAAGCGCTGGCGCACGGTCGTCAGCGGGGGCCAGAAGTTCGAGGCCTCGGGCATGTCGTCGAACCCCACGACGCTCACCTCGTCCGGCACCGCGCGCCCCGCCTCGTGCAGCGCACGGATGACGCCAGCGCCATCTGGTCGTTGGCGGCGAACACCGCGGTGACCTCCGGGGCGGCGGCCAGTTCGGCGCCGATGCGGTGTCCGGACTCCGCCGTCCAGTCGCCGATCTGCAGCGGTGGCACGCGGCATCGCGTTCTTCGAGGGCGGCGCGCCATGCGTCGCGACGACGTTCGGCGGCGAACGACTCCGGCGGGCCCGAGACGTGCCACACGGTCTCGTGGCCGAGGTCGAGCAGATGTTCGGTGGCCAGGCGCGCGCCCTGCGCCTGATCGTTGTCGACCACGGCGTAGGGGTAGTCGGCGCTGGAGTCGACGACCACGACCGGAAGCCCCGAGGGGATCGACAGCTCGTTCTCGCCGAGCCGATGCGTCTCGATGAGGATCACGATGCCGTCGACGGCGTGCTCGCGCAGACGCAGGAACGCCCCCGACACGTCGGACTGCGACGCCGACTGCACCGTGATGAGGGTGATGGAGTATCCGGATGCCGCGGCGATCGAGGCCAGCGCGTCGAGCGTGCGGGTGTTGCCGTACGAACTCAGCGAGAACATGATCACGCCGATGCTGCGGAAGCGCCCCGAGCGCAGCGCCCGCGCGGCGCTGTTGGGGCGGTAGCCGAGCGCGGCCATCGCGTCGAGCACGCGACGGCGCGTGTCAGGATCGACGTTGGAGCGATCGTTCGCCACGCGCGACACGGTCTGCCCCGAGACCCCCGCCGCTGCAGCGACATCGGCCATCGAGACCTCGCGACGCCGCCCACGTCCTCCTGCCGCGGTCGACACCGTCGTCGTCTCGCTCACATCGTCCTCCTCGGATGTTGACGTTGACATGCTAGCGGGATGGTAGGTAATGTTTACGTCAACATCGCGGCGACCCGACCGGGATGCGCACCGACGAAGAGGCAACCGGACGATGACGACCACCGCGGCACCCCCGCCCGCTCTGCGCCCCCCGCGCCGGAAGCGGCGTGCACGAATCGACGATCGCGGCTGGCTCTTCGTCGCCCCGTTCGCGATCGTGTTCGCCCTGGTGTTCCTCGCGCCCCTGGCGTACTCGCTCTACCTGAGCCTCTTCCGCGACCAGCTCATCGGCGGCAACGCGTTCGTCGGATTCGCGAACTACGTCGCCGCCTTCGGCGACCCGCAGTTCTGGGACGGGTTCGGACGCGTCTCGCTCTTCCTCGTGGTGCAGGTGCCGATCATGCTCGTGCTCGCCCTCGCGGCGGCCCTCGCGATCGACAGCGCACGCCTGCACGCCGCCGGTTTCTACCGCATGGTCATCTTCCTGCCCTACGCCGTGCCCGCGGTCGTGGCGGTGCTCATGTGGGGCTACATCTACGGCGACCAGTTCGGTCTGACCCGCAACCTCAACGACCTGCTGGGCGGCTCGTTCATCCAGCCCTTCGTGCCCGAGTGGATGCTGGTCTCGATCGGCAACATCGTCACGTGGCAGTTCGTCGGCTACAACATGCTCATCTTCTACTCGTCGCTGAAGACGATCCCCGGCGAGCTGTACGAAGCGGCATCCATCGACGGGGCCGGCGCCTGGCGCACGATCTTCTCGATCAAGATCCCCGCCGTCCGCGGTGCCGTGGTCATCGCCACGATCTTCTCGATCATCGGCAGCTTCCAGCTCTTCAACGAGCCGAACATCCCTGAAGCCCCTGGCGCCGAACACGATCACGACGTTCTTCACGCCGAACATGTACGCCTACAACCTCTCGTTCGCCGGTCAGCAGTACAACTACGCGGCCACGATCGCCATCATCATGGGCGTCATCACCGCCGTCATCGCCTACGTCGTGCAGCTGCGCGGCTCTCGTCAGGAGGCGCGATGACCACCGCGACCGCACCCCGCACCGACACCGTCGCCGTCACCACCTCGCGCGCACGCTCCCGCCGCGGCTTCGCCCGCACGTCACCCACGCAGAGCAAGAAGTCGCTCGTGCTGACCATCGTCATGGGCCTGTATCTGCTGTACACGCTCGTGCCGCTGTTCTGGCTCCTCATCAACGCCACCAAGACCCAGCCCGACCTGTTCACCACGTTCGGCCTCGGCCCCGGCAACAGCTTCGCGCTGTTCGACAACATCGCCGCGACCCTCACCTATCGCGACGGCATCTTCCTGCGGTGGCTCGGCAACACCCTTCTCTACGTCGTCGTGGGCGCGGGCGGCGCGACGCTGCTGGCGACTCTCGCGGGATACGGACTGGCCAAGTACAACTTCCGCGGACGCAAGGCCGTGTTCGCGGTCGTCCTCGGCGCGATCGCCGTCCCGGGCACGGCGCTGGCGGTGCCGACCTTCCTGCTGTTCAGCCAGCTGGGACTCACCAACACCCCGTGGGCGATCATCATCCCTCGCTCATCAGCCCCCTTCGGCCTCTACCTCGTCTGGGTGTACGCGACGGATGCCATCCCCACCGAGCTGCTCGAGGCGGCGCGCATGGACGGGGGCCGGCGAGTTCCGCACGTTCTTCACGATCTCGATCCGGCTGCTGACTCCGGGAATCGTCACGGTGCTGCTGTTCGCGGTCGTGGCGACGTGGAACAACTACTTCCTGCCCCTGATCATGCTGAGCGACCCCGCCTGGTATCCGCTGACCGTGGGCCTGAACCAGTGGAACGCTCAGGCCATCGGCGTCAACGCGCAGCCCATCTACAACCTCGTGATCACCGGAGCGCTGCTGTCGATCATCCCGATCGTCGCCGCTTTCCTCCTCCTGCAGCGCTTCTGGCAGTCCGGGCTGAGCGCCGGAAGCGTCAAGCAGTGACCCCTCGACTCCTCCCACACCGGAGCGTCCTGCCCCGGAATCCCGCAACACCATCCACAACAACGAAGTGAAGGAAACCCGATGACATTCATGCGCAAGGGCACCGCCGTACGGCGGACCGTCTTCGCTCTGGCCGCGACCGCGCTCACGGTGGGCGCGCTGACCGCCTGCTCCGGCGGCAGCACGGGCGGCGGCAGCAACGGCGGAAGCGCCGACGACATCGAGAAGGCGCTCCAGGAGGGCGGCGAGATCACGTACTGGTCGTGGACCCCCTCGGCCGAGGCGCAGGTGGCCGCGTTCCAGAAGAAGTACCCCAAGGTCAAGGTCAACTACGTCAACGCCGGCACCAACAAGGACGAGTACGCCAAGCTCCAGAACGCGATCAAGGCCGGCTCGGGCGCCCCCGACGTCGTGCAGATCGAGTACTACGCCTTCCCGCAGTTCGCCCCTCTCGGACTCGCTGCTCGACCTCTCGTCGTACGGCTTCGCCGACCTCAAGGGCGACTACGCCGCAGGTCCGTGGGGTTCGGTCGACTTCGACGGCAAGATCTACGGTCTGCCCCAGGACTCGGCCCGATGGCTCTCTTCTACAACAAGCAGGTGTTCGACCAGTACGGCATCACGGCACCAACGACCTGGGACGAGTACTACGCCGCCGCGCAGAAGCTGCACGCAGCCGACCCCACGAAGTACATCACCGCCGACACCGGCGACGCGGGCTTCGCCACCAGCATGATCTGGCAGGCCGGCGGCACTCCCTTCACGACCTCGGGCACCGACGTCACCATCGACCTGCAGGACGCGGGGTCGAAGAAGTTCGCGCAGAACTGGAACCGCCTCATCGACGGCGGCCTGATCTCCAACACGCCGGCCTGGAGCGACGAGTGGTTCAAGGGCCTCGGTGACGGCTCCATCGCCTCGCTCGTCATCGGCGCCTGGATGCCGGGCGTGCTGGAGTCGTCCGTGAAGGACGGCGCCGGCAAGTGGGCCGTGGCGCCCATCCCGACGTACGACGGCAAGCCCGCGACCGCCGAGAACGGCGGCGGCGGCCAGGCCGTGACCAAGCAGAGCAAGAACCCGGCCCTGGCAGCCGGCTTCCTCAAGTGGCTCAACAACGACGACGAGAGCCTGAAGATCTTCGCCGAGTCGGGTGGCTTCCCCTCGACCACGGCGCAGTTGAGCGACCCCTCGTTCGTCGACAAGAAGTCGGACTACTTCGGTGGCCAGCAGATCAACCAGGTGCTCACCCAGGCCTCGAGCGACGTCGTGAAGGGCTGGAGCTACCTGCCGTTCCAGGTGTACGCGAACAGCATCTTCAACGACACCGTCGGTCAGGCGTACGCCACCAAGGGCGACCTGAACGCCGGGCTGAAGACGTGGCAGGACCAGCTCGTCCAGTACGGCAACGACCAGGGCTTCAGCGTCAACAAGTAAGCCGATGATCGGGGGCGGGTCGCAGCGCACGAGCGAGCGACCCGCCCCTTTCCTTCCCGCCCCAGGAGAGCAGCATGACCTCCCCCACCCGAATCTCGATCGACCCGAGCCGCCCCGGCCCCGAGGTGCCCCGCCGGCTGTTCGGCACGTTCGTCGAGCACATGGGCCGCTGCGTGTACGACGGCATCCATTCGCCCGGTCATGACACCGCCGACGCCGCCGGCTTCCGCGCCGACGTGCTCGACCTCGTGCGCGAGCTCGGCGCGACCATCGTCCGCTACCCCGGCGGCAACTTCGTCTCGGGCTACCGGTGGGAAGACGGCGTCGGGCCCCCGCGAGGAACGGCCGGTGCGCCTGGATGCCGCGTGGCACAGCACCGAGACGAACCAGGTGGGTCTGCACGAGTTCGCCGAGTGGGCGGATGCCGCGGGCCTGGAGGTCATGGAGGCCGTGAACCTCGGCACGCGCGGCGTCGCCGAAGCGGCCGACCTGCTCGAATACACGAATCATCCCCTCCGGCACGGCGCTGAGCGAGCGCCGGCGCGCGAACGGCCGCGACGAGCCGTTCGGCATCCGTCTCTGGTGCCTCGGCAACGAGATGGACGGGCCGTGGCAGATCGGCCACAAGACCGCGGACGAGTACGGGCGTCTCGCCGCCGAGGACCGCCCGCATGATGCGTTTCGTCGACCCGACCGTCGAGCTCGTCGCCGCCGGCAGTTCGAACCACGAGATGCCCACCTTCGGCGCGTGGGAGCGCACGGTGCTCCAGCACACGGCCGGTCTGATCGACCACATCTCGGTGCACGCCTACTACGAAGAAGATCCCGACGACCCCGCGAGCTTCCTCGCCAGCGGCGCGGCCCTCGACCGCTACATCGGCGAGGTCGCCGACATCATCGACGAGGTCGGTGCGACGACCCCCGACGGGCGTCCGATCGGCATCAGCGTCGACGAGTGGAACGTGTGGAACCAGACGCGCTGGAACGAGGTCGACAAGCCCCGCGTGTTCACCGGCGACTGGCCGATCGCGCCGCGCCTCATCGAGGACGACTACACCGTCACCGATGCCGTCGTCGTCGGGTCGCTGCTCATCACGCTCCTGCGCCGGGCGGACCGCGTGTCGATGGCCAACCTCGCGCAGCTCGTCAACGTCATCGCCCCGATCCGCACCGAGCCCGACGGCGGGCCCGCGTGGCGGCAGACGACGTTCCACCCCTTCCGCCTGACGGCCGAGGCCGCGACCGGTCGGGTCGTGCCCGTGCGCGTCGAGGGTGCGCGGATCCCCACCGCCCGTCACGGCGACGTCGCCACGGTCGACGCCATCGCCACGGTCGACGGGCGACGTCGCCCACGTGTTCCTCGCGCACCGCTCGCTCGACACCGCGACCGCGATCGAGCTCGACCTCGGCCCGGTGGCATCCGCCGACGCCGTCATGATCACGATCCCCGAGGGCGGCGACCGCCACACCACGAACTCCGCCGACGCCGAGCCGGTCGCGCCCGCACCGATTCCGGTCGAGGTGGTCGACGGCATCCTGCACCTCGACCTGCCCCCGCTCGCCTGGGCGCGCGTCCGCGTGCAGCTGGCCCTCTGATCCCGAAAGACATCGTGACGACCTTCACCATCGGCGAGACCGACTTCCTGCTGGACGGGCAGCCCTTCCAGGTCATCTCCGGAACGCTGCACTACTTCCGCATCCACCCCGAGCACTGGACAGACCGCATCCGCACGGCCAAGGCGATGGGGCTCAACACCATCGAGACCTACGTCGCGTGGAACGCGCACGAGCCGGTGCGGGGCGAATGGGATGCGACGGGCTGGAACGATCTCGGACGCTTCCTCGACCTCGTCGCCGCCGAGGGCCTGCACGCGATCGTGCGGCCGGGACCCTACATCTGCGCCGAGTGGCACAACGGCGGCCTCCCGGTGTGGCTGACCTCGACGCCGGGGATCGGCATCCGTCGCTCGGAGCCGCAGTACCTCATCGCGGTGACCGCGTACCTCGAGCGCGTCTACGAGATCGTCGCCCCGCGCCAGATCGATCGCGGCGGCAACGTCGTGCTCGTGCAGATCGAGAACGAGTACGGCGCGTACGGCTCCGACAAGGACTACCTGCGCGAGCTCGTGCGGGTCACCCCGGGACGCCGGGATCACCGTGCCGCTGACCACCGTCGATCAGCCGATGCCGTGGATGCTCGAGAACGGCAGCCTCCCCGAGCTGCATCTCACGGGCTCGTTCGGCTCGCGGTCGGAGGAGCGCCTCGCGACCCTCCGCGAGCACCAGCCCACCGGCCCGTCGATGTGCAGCGAGTTCTGGGACGGATGGTTCGACTGGTGGGGCAGCATCCACCACACCACCGACCCCGCGGCATCCGCTCACGATCTCGACGTGCTGCTCGCGGCGGGTGCGTCGGTGAACATCTACATGGTGCACGGCGGCACGAACTTCGGCACCACCAACGGCGCCAACGACAAGGGACGCTTCGACCCCATCGTGACGTCGTACGACTACGACGCCCCGATCGACGAGTCGGGGCACCCGACGGCGAAGTTCCACGCGTTCCGCGACGTCATCGCGAAGTACGCGCCCGTCCCCCGCGGACGTGCCGCCCGCACGGCCCCAGGCCCCGACCTTCGAGGTGGCGCTCTCGGGTGAAGGGGACTGGATGCCGGCATCCACCGGTTCCGTCACGGAGGCGCCCGCGACGTTCGAGGAGCTCGGACATCTCGGTGCCCTGGTGCGCTACGACGTCGATCTCCCTGCCCTGGGCGCCGAGCGTGCCGTGCTCGCCTTCGGCGAGGTGCGCGACCGGGCGTGGGTGCACGTCGACGGCGTCGGCGTCGGACGGCTCTCGCGGATGCTGCACGAGCGGGCGCTGGCGATCCCCGCGGGCGCGCGGCTCACCGTCCTCGTCGAGGACCAGGGGCGCGTGAACTACGCCGACCGCCTGGGCGAGCCCAAGGGACTGATCGGCGGTGCGACGCTCGACGGCGCGCCGCTGATCGGGTGGACGGCGACGCCGATCGACCTGGCGGCCGCCGCCGGCAGCGGCACCGGCTCGGTGGGGCGCGCGCTCCTGCGCGGCGGCTTCGACGTCGAGACCCCGACCGACCTCTTCCTCGACACGACGACGTGGGGCAAGGGCTTCGCGTTCGTCAACGGCTTCCTCCTCGGCCGGTACTGGCGCAACGTGCCGCAGCGCACGCTGTACGTCCCCGGCCCCGTACTGCGCGCCGGCGCGAACGAGATCGTGGTGCTCGAACTGGAGCAGGTGCTGGAACCCGTGGCCCGCTTCGTCGCGGGCCCCGCGCTGGGACAGGTCGAGGAGTAGCACCTGGCGCCGTCCCGAGGGAACCGGCGACGCCTCGTCGCCGAGCCGTCGCTCCGGTGGAGGGTGAGGGGGATTCTCAGAACGGGAGCCTTCAGAATTATGAGTAAGTTTGTTATTCATAATCGAGGAGGCTGGTCCGTATGGGTACTGAGGAGGTCGACACGCCGCAGGAAAGTCCACCCGTGGCCCGCAATCGGCAGCGAGGAGCTGTCGTGGACACCCGCCGTGCCCCCGCACTCATCACTCGGCCCGCGGCGATACCGCGCCGCGGTCCCCCCTCTCATCGCGTCCCTCGATCCGCGATGCCGATCGCGAAACCACGGCCCTCGCCGACGAGGCCGCGAGGGAGCTCGCGCGATTCGACGGCGAACTCGGACACCGTGTCGCAGCCTTCGCTCCCGTTCTTCTGCGATCCGAGTCGGCCTCGTCGTCGCAGATCGAAAACCTGACCGCGAGCGCGCGCGCGATCTTCAGCGCGGAACTGGGAGCGCGCCGAAGCCGCAACGCGCTCGAGATCACCGCCAACACGCGCGCGATGGCGACCGCACTCGAGGTGGCCGACGACCTCTCCGTGGAATCGATCCTCGCCATGCACGCGGCACTTCTGCAGGATCAGCCACGCCATACACCCGGCCGATTCCGCACCGAAGCCGTGTGGGATCGGAACACGGTCCGACTCACCTGCCGGCGCCGAGTTCGTCGCTCCCGTCTTCACGCGTGTTCCTGGACTCGTCGACGACGTGGTGCACTTCGCGCGCCGCACTGACATCGCTCCGCTCGCGGCGATTGCTATCGCGCACGCGCAATTCGAGACCATTCACCCCTTCACGGACGGCAACGGACGCACGGGGCGCACCCTCGCCCAAGCTCTGCTCCGCTTTCGGGGAACGACGAGGAATGTCGCAATCCCCGTCTCGGCGGGCCTGCTCGCAGATGTCGAGGGATACCACCGGGCACTGACCGCCTATCGAGCGGGTGAGGTTTCGCCGATCGTCCAGGCGTTCGCGATGGCGTCGTTGCGCGCGGTGGAGAACGCCCGCCGTCTTGTCGCGGAGATCGACGCGATCAGGACCGCCTGGGACGACCGGCTGAAGGTACGCCGATCGAGCAACGCGTGGCGACTCCTCGATGTCATCGCCACCCGCCCCGTCATCGATGCGGCGACGGCCGCGCGCGAACTCGGCTCGCTGCAGCCGAACGTCTATCCCCCGCTCCAGGCACTGGTCGACAGCGGCATCCTGAAGTCGAAGGCCGAACACGGATTCGGTCCGTTCTGGCGCAGCGATGAGATCCTCGATGCCATCGACCGCTTCGCGGATCGGGCGGGTCGGCGGCAGAGAGTCACGTGAGTCCGACGGCGCCCCGCTCGACGGCTTCGGGCGCGGGCTGGGCGGCATCCGTCGCTCTCGTCCGCAGCGAGGGGCTCGCGAACCGGGCACGGCCGATGACGATCGCCGCCGCGACCATGAGCAGGACGCCCAGCGCGTAGGGCGCGGCGTGCGCCACGTGGGCGTAGAGCAGTCCCGCGGCCAGCGGCGCGACGGCACCGATCGCGGCGTTCAGCGACTGCGCGGCGCCCGCGAGCCAGCCCTGCTCGTCGTCGCCGACGGCGTTGGAGAGGACGCCGTCCATGGTCGCGGTCGCCGCGCCCTGCCCGGCGGCCAGCGTCAGCGCGCCCACGACGAACAGCCACGGCTCGGCCAGCAGCGACGCGACCCACCGCGAGGGCGGCGAGTCCGACCGCCTGCGACAGGATGCCGCCGACGATCACGCCGCGTTCGCCGATGCGGGGCAGCAGGATGCCGAGCAGCACTCCCTGGATCGCGATGTCGATGATGCCGACGCACGCGGTGAGCAGGCCGATCGACGTGGGCGTCCAGTGGATGGCATCCAACGCGAGCACGCTGAAGTTGTTGACGAAGAAGCCGAACGGCAAGCCCACCAGGATGAGGCCGACCATGAGGGAGCGCAGTTCGGGGCGGCGGAACACTCCGCGCAAGACGGCCAGCGGGTGGACGCTCCGCAGGTCGAGGGCGGCGATCCGTTCTCTGCGGTGCAAGGCTCTCGGGCAAGAAGAACAGACTCAGCACCGCGACCGTGAGGGCGAGGCCGGCCGTGACGAACACGGGCAGATCGACGTCGATCGCGGCGAGGAGGCCGCCCAGGGCCGGACCCACCATCGTGCCGATGCCCGACAGCGCCCCCAGCAGTCCGAAACGGCGGGCGCGCTTCTCGGGCGGGGTGATGTCGGCGAGGTAGGCGAACAGCGCGGGCAGGTCGCCCGCCGTGACGCCCTGGACGATGCGGCCGAGCAGCAGCACCCACAGCGCGCCGCCGATGCCGAACAGCAGGTACCCCAGGGGCCGCACCGAAGCCGGCGACGACGATGATCGGGCGGCGGCCGAAGCGGTCGGAGAGGCGTCCGAGGAAGGGCGCGACGAGGAACGCGCAGAGTGCGTTGACGGTCTCGAGCACGCCCACCCAGACCGCGAGATCGGCGGGGGTTCGCGACGTAGCGGAGGACCACGAACGGGAGGACGGGGAGCACGACGGTCATGCCGGCGGTCGTGAGCATCGTGATGACGATGAGCATGGTCCAGGCGCGGCGGTCGTCACGCGGAGGAGAGACAGGTGAAGTCATGTCATAACTGTATCGACACCAACTTTGGTGTCAATACATTTTGAAATCGAAACCGGTAGAGTACCGGCATGACGGACGAACCGGGGCGCCGCGAGCGCAAGAAAGCCGCGACGCGCAAAGCCATCTCGGATGCCGCGACGACGCTGTTCCTGGAGCGCGGGTTCGATGCCGTGAGCATCCGTGAAGTGGCCGACGCGGCCGACGTCTCCCCCACGACCGTGTTCGCGCACTTCCCCCAGAAGGAGGCGCTCGTCTTCGACGAGGACGACGCGCAGCGCGAGCTCCTGGTCGGCGCGGTGCGCGATCGGTCGCCCCGGCACCTCCGTGTCGGAGGCGCTGCGCGATCTCTATCACCGGGAACTCCTCGACCTCGCCTTCGACCCCGAGGGCGCTCAGCGCCGCCAGTTCCTGGAACTCGTCTCGTCGACCCCCGCCCTGCGCGAGTACGCCGACCGCATGTGGCTGCGGCACGAAGGCGCTCTCGCCGACACGATCGCCGAGAGCCTCGGGCTGGACGCACCCAGCGCCGAGATCCGTGTCTACGCCCGGATGGTGCTGCAACTGCAGATCCTGGCGTTCGAGCACGGACGATCCGGCCGCGACGATCGAAGCGGGCTTCCGCATCCTCGAGCAGGGCTGGCGCGAGTGAGGGACGCCGTCCGCGGGTGGACGTGCCAGCGCGACGTCCCGGAGCGACGGGCACGGACGGACCACGGGCTCGCGGGATCGTGGAGCAAGGTCTCCCCGTCCGACCTCGTCGCGTACCGCACGATGGCGCGCATGCTGGCGGACGCCGGCATCTCCTCCGCCGAGGCCGCCCCGCTCTGGGCCTGGGCGGGTTCGGCGACGCCTCGAGCGGTCGAGCAGCGGCTCACCTCGCTGCTCAGCGAGTCCGAGCTCGAACTCGACCAGTACGTCGTCGAGTTCCGCGCACCCCCGCGGCCAGGTCCTGCGTACGGACTACGGCGCGTGGTGCGACTACTACTTCTCGACGTTCGATGCGAGCGTCACCCCCCTCGCCCCACCCGGCGCCCATCCCACCGGCGACCAGCTCACGCTCGGGCGGCTGCGGGGCGGAGTGGATCACCCGCGTGACACGACTGGACACGTCGAGGTGGGCGTCGGCGTGAGGACGCCCGCCCCGTCAGCGGGCGCTCTCTCGGATCACGAGGGACGCCGGCAACCGTCTCGCCGACGGGCGCACCGCCCTCGATCGCCGCGACGAGCACGGCGACGGCACGGGCGCCCAGGGCATCGAAGTCCTGACGGACGGTGGTGAGCGGCGGGCGGTACTCCGCGGCATCCACGATGTCGTCGAAGCCGACGAGCGCGACCTCCTCGGGCACCCGGCGCCCGGCGTCGGCGAACGCCCGCAGCGCCCCGAGCGCCATCTGGTCGTTGGCGGCGAACACCGCCGTGGCCCCGCCGAGCACGCGCGCGACCGCATGCCCGGATGCCGAGGTCCAGTCGCCGCGCACGGGTTCCGGCGCCGCGATTCCGGCGTCGGCCAGCGCCTGGCGCCATCCGCGCTCACGCTCGGACGCGGCGAAGGAGCGCGCGGGCCCGGCGATGTGGTGCACGGTGGCGTGGCCGAGGGCGAGCAGGTGCTCGACCGCCGCCCGCGCACCGCCGGCGTGGTCGGTCTGCACGATCGAGAACCGGTCGTCGGGCGGGGAGTCGACGACGACGAGGTGCAGATCGCCGGGCGGGGCGGTGTCGCGCACGAGCTCGGTCGCCTCGTTGAGCACGACAGCCCCGTCGACGCCCTGCGAGCGCAGGCGCGCGAACGCGTCACGGACGCCGCGCTCTCCGACGGTCACGACGGCCAGGCCGTAGTCCTGCGCGGCGGCGGCCTCGGAGATGGCCTGCAGCATGCGGGAGTTGCCGACGGATGCCAGGGTCGACACGACCAGTCCGATCGTGGAGGTCTGCCCGGTGCGCAGCGCCGCGCGGCGCGGTGCATGCGGTAGCCGAGGTCGCCCATCGCCTTCTCGACGCGGGCGCGAGTGCCGGGGTCGACACGGGGACTGCCGTTGGCCACGCGCGACACGGTCTGCGCCGACACTCCGGCGGCCGCGGGCCACGTCGGCCATCGATACGCGCATGTCACTCCTGTCGTGTTGACGATATCACGGTTGATCTGTAGCGTGTTATCGTGAACACGGACAGCCTCACCGCAGTGGCCCTCGGCGCCGGCGTCGTCAAGCGCCCCACGCGCTTGGCCGATGGCCGCGAACTGATCTACTTCGACGACGCCGACACCACGCTCGGCCCCGAGCGCTCGGTCGACGCCCGCACCCTCGACCCGCGCCCCATCACCGCGACCATGCGGCAGGACGTGCTGACGGGCGACTGGATCACCGTGGCATCCAATCGGCAGAATCGCGCGTTCCTACCCCCCGCGCACCTCGACCCGCTGGCCCCGCAGACGCCGACCAACCCGTCCGAGATCCCGTCGCGCTACGACGTCGCGGTGTTCGAGAACAAGTCGCCGTCGTTCGGCCCCGCGCTCGACAGCGCGATCGGCGGCGCTCCCGCCGCCGTCGACCCGCCGCGCGGTGACGACGACCTCGAGCACCTCGGCCTCGGCCGCACCCGCACCTCGGTCGGGCGGTGCGAGGTCGTCTGCTTCAGCCCCGCCCACGAGGGCTCCTTCGGCACGCTCTCCCGCACGCGCGCCCGCACCGTCATCGAGGCCTGGGCCGACCGCACGGCCGCGCTCTCAGCCCTGCCCGGCATCCGGCAGGTGTTCCCGTTCGAGAACCGCGGGCAGGAGATCGGCGTCACCCTCCCCCACCCGCACGGGCAGATCTACGCCTACCCCTACGTCACCCCGCGCACGCACCGCCTGCTCGACACGCTCTCGCGCACCTGCGACGACCTGTTCCAGCGCATCCTCGAGTTCGAGGCATCCGGTCCGCGCGTGGTTCTCCAGGGCGAGCACTGGACCGCGTTCGTCCCGTTCGCGGCGCGCTGGCCCATCGAGGTGCACGTGCTCCCGCACCGCCACGTCTCCGACCTCGCCGAGACGACGGATGCCGAGCGCGACGAGCTCGCACCGTTCTATCTGCGACTGCTCCGCGGCATCGATGCGCTGTACGACACGCCCACGCCGTACATCGCCGCGTGGCATCAGGCGCCCGTCGCCCGCGCGCGCGACAGCGTGCGCCTGAACCTGCAGATCACGTCGCCCCGCCGTGCGGCCGACAAGCTGAAGTACCTCGCCGGGTCCGAGGCCGCCATGGGCGCCTGGATCGGCGACGTGACCCCCGAGTCGCAGGCCGAGCGCCTGCGCGCCGCCCTCGACACCGTTCCGGAGGTGACGGCATGACCGCCGTCGACGACGCCCGCGCCCTGCTCGCTGCACCCGAGGTGGGAGTGTGGTCGGCTCCGGGCCGCGCCAACCTCATCGGCGAGCACACCGACTACAACGAGGGCTTCGTGCTCCCGTTCGCGATCGCCCAGCGCACCGCGGCCGCAGTCGCGCTGCGGGACGACGACGTGATCCGCGTGCGCTCGACGTTCGCCGACGACGCGGTCGAGGTCTCGCTCGCCGACCTCGACGCCCGCAATCGCCGCCGGCGGCCTCGACTGGGCGGGATACCCGCTGGGCGTGGCATGGGCGCTGCGTCGGGAGGCTCCGGACGCCATTCCCCGCGGCGTCGACATCGCCCTGGCATCGGAAGTGCCGGTAGGGGCAGGCCTGTCGTCGTCGGCCGCGATCGAGGGGGCCGTGGCATCCGCCCTCGACGATGTCTGGAACGCCGGCCTCGACAAGATCGCCCTCGCCCGCGTGGGCCGGACCGCCGAGAACGACGCCGTCGGCGCGCCCACCGGGATCATGGACCAGATGGCCTCCATGCTCGGCGTCGCCGACGCGGCCACGTTCCTCGACTGCCGCACGCTCGAGACGCGGCCGGTCGCACTCGGCTTCGCGGAGGCGGGGCTGGCGATCCTCGTCACCGACACGCTCGTCGAGCACGCGCACTCCTCCGGTGGGTACCGCGATCGCCGCGCCTCGTGCGAGAAGGGCGCCGAGGCTTTCGGCGTCGCTGCCCTGCGCGACCTCACCGTCGACGATCTGCCGCGCGCGGAAGAGATCCTCGACGACGTCACCTTCCGCCGCGTCCGCCACATCGTCACCGAGAACCAGCGCGTTCTCGACACCGTGACCGCCCTCGACGCCGACGGGCCCCGTGCCATCGGCGACCTCCTCACCGCCTCGCACGCGTCGATGCGCGACGACTTCGAGATCTCGGTGCCCGAGCTCGACCTCGCCGTCGAGACGACACTGGCCGCGGGAGCCCTCGGCGCGCGCATGACCGGCGGCGGCTTCGGCGGAGCGGCGATCGCGCTGATCCCCGTCGAACTC
Organism: Rhynchospora breviuscula; assembly: GCA_027562975.1. Lineage (NCBI taxonomy): Eukaryota > Viridiplantae > Streptophyta > Magnoliopsida > Poales > Cyperaceae > Rhynchospora > Rhynchospora breviuscula. The sequence continues at coordinate 92,194 of JAMQYH010000856.1, forward strand.
GTGCCGGCGGCGACCGAGGCGATTCTCGCCGCGTTCGCGGCATCCGGATTCCGCGCCCCGAACGTCTTCACGGTCACGCCGTCGGAGGGTGCGCGACGCGACGCGTGAATCACCGCGACACAACACAGGAGTGAGCGCGAGCCAGCCACGCGGCGACCTGCCCCACCGCGGCTGGCTAGGCGAATCTCCTGCGTTGTGTTCCGGCCCGTGCCGGAGGCTGCCGACAGCACCGTCATGCTCGCCCCGGCGTCCCGCGACGCGCGGCGGCCGCTGCGTCGTCGCGGCACGCGACCCCTCGGCGACACAACGCAGGAGATATGCCGCGGTGCAGCCCGAGGCCATGCGGTGTGGCAGTCCGCTAGGGAGATCTCCTGCGTTGTGTTCCTCTGTGGGGCGTCACCCCCGGGCGACCACCCTCTTGCCGCGGGCGGAGGCGAGCGTAATCTGCCAGGATGACCGACGACGACGTTCTGGCCTGGCTGCACGACAGCGACCCCCGCCCTGCGGTGGAAGGTCGAGCGCGATCTGCTCGGGGCACCGGCCGCACAGTGGGAGGACACCCGTGCCCGGGTCGCCCGAGAGGGCTTCGGCGCGCAGCTCCTCGCTCGACAGGACCCGGAACGGCCAGTGGGCCGGCGGCGCGCACTTCCCCGCCGACTTCGACGGGAACGACCCGCAGCCGTGGACCGCGACGTCGTGGTCGCTGATGTCCCTCCGCGAATGGGGGGGTGGATGCCCAGGCCCTCCGCCCCGACACCGCGGGGCTGCTCGAGCGCAATGCCCGCTGGGAGTACGAGGACCTTCCGTTCTGGGACGGCGAGGTGGATGCCTGCATCAACTCGTTCACGCTCGCGAGCGGAGCCTGGCTCGGGGCCGACGTGCGTGGCATCCGGGACTGGTTCGTGACGCACCGCCTGCCCGACGGCGGCTGGAACTGCGAGTGGGTCGAGGGATCGACCAGGTCGTCATTCCATTCGACGCTGAACTCGGTCATCGGAATCCTCGACGACGAATGGCGCACCGGCGGCACGCCCGAGCTGCACGAGGCCCGACGGCGGGCCGAAGAGTACCTGCTCGAGCGGCGGCTGCTGTACCGGCGCTCCACCGGCGAGAAGCATCGCTGGGCAGACCACCTCGGGTATCCGTTCCGGTTCCGGTACAGCGCGCTCCGCGCCCTTGACCACTTCCGCGCCGCCGCTCTGCACGACGGCACGTCTCCCGACCCGCGGCTGGCGGAGGCGATCGAACGGGTGCGCGTCTCCCGCGACCCGGACGGCACGTGGCATCAGGCGTATCCGCTGGACGGGCGCGAGTGGTTCCCCGTCGACGTCCCGGCGGGCGAGCCGTCGAGGTGGCTGACGTTCTTCGCGCTGCGCGTGCTGTGCTGGTGGGACGCGCAGGCGTGAGTCGCCACGATCCGTCGCCGCGGGCACCGACGAAACGACGATTCTGAGCGGCTCACGCAGGTGGGACGAGAGGATGACCGGTATGGATGCCGCAGACCCCGTCGTCGCCACCACCCGAGGCCGCGTGCGCGGTTTCACGCGCGGCAGCACCGCGGTCTTCCTCGGCATCCCGTTCGCGCAGGCTCCCGTGGGGCCGCTGCGGTTCGCCGCCCCCGCGCCGGTCGAGCCGTGGGACGGAGTGCGCGCCGCGACGGCCTACGGCCCCACCGCGCAGCGCGGAGACACCGGCATCACGCTGATCCCCGAGCCGAGCGTCCCGGGCGGTGCGACACTGAACGTCAACGTGTTCACGCCTCGGGAGGCGACTCCGGATGCCGCCCTCCCGGTGCTCGTGTGGATCCACGGCGGCGGATTCGTGTCGGGATCGCCCGCGAGCCGCTGGTACGACGGCGATGCGTTCGCGCGTGACGGCGTGGTGACGGTGGTCCTCTCGTACCGCCTGGGGTTCGACGGCTTCGGTGCGATCCCCGGAGCCCCGTCGAACCGCGGTTTGCGCGATCAGATCGCCGCGTTGGAATGGGTGCACGACGAGATCCGCTCCTTCGGCGGCGACCCCTCGAACGTGACGATCGCCGGGCAGTCCGCGGGCGCCGGTTCGGTGCTCGCGCTGCTCGCGACTCCCGTGGCATCCGGTCTGTTCCACCGCGCGATGGCGCTGTCGCCCGCGCTGGGCGCTGTCGCGGCCCCCGCGTCCGAGCGGTTCTCCGCGCGCATCGCGGCGCTCGGCGGTGTGCGCGCCGACCGCGACGGGTTCGCCGGGCTCCCCGAGGGCCGTCTGCTCGAGCTGCAACGCCGGGCACAGCGTCCCCGAGGCGGCCCCCGCCTGTCGCAGGTGCGTGCCCTGTTCGACGACGGCCTGCCCCTGGGGCCTGTGGTCGACGGCGAGCTGCTTCCCCGCCCGCCGCTCGAGGCCCTCGCCGACGGCGCCGCGGCCGACGTGCCGCTCGTGATCGGCGCGACCGACGACGAGTTCACGATGCTCACCGCGCGCTGGCGGAAGCCGTTACGACTGGTTTCGGCGTCCCTCGCCCTCGCGGTGCTGGGGCTGGGGCGTTCGCGCCGACGCGCGTATCTCACGCGGTCACGGCGACGGGGTACGGCCGCCGTCCTCGGCGGGTACGTCTCGGATCGCGTCATCCGTTCGGTCGTCCTGCGCGTGGCACGTGCCCGCACCGCCGCCACGACGTGGGTGTACCGCTTCGCGTGGCGCTCTCCGTCGATCGGCTTCGCCTGCCACTGCCTCGACGTGCCGTTCTGGTTCGACCACCTCGACGCCGAGGGCGTGTCCGTGATCGCGGACACGACGCCCCCGGCCGATCTCGCCGTCGCCATGCACGCCGCTGCGGTCCGCTTCGCGACGGACGGCGATCCGGGGTGGCCTGCATGGGATGCCGCCGCCCGTCGCGGACGGGTCTTCGACGCCCCGGCATCCGACGCCTGCGTCGAGACCGACGTGTACGCCGACGTGGCGCCGATGGTCTGACCCGGCGGCGCGGCACGCCCGCACAGGTGTCCGGGTCTACGTCGTCGGCGCGTCTGCGTGCAGCTCGGGGTCCGAGTCACGGCGCGTCGAGGCACGCTCGCCGATGGTGAGAGCGACCACGCACGCGGCAATGGCCAGGCCGAGAGCGAGGCTGACCGGGCCGGTCCCGATCCCGAGTCCGCCGCGTTCCGGGCCGACACCGAGCCAGTCGGCGAACGAGGCGCCAGGGGACGCGTGAGCACGTACGCCGCCCAGAATGCGACGACCGCGTTCAGGCCGACGCCGCGATGGGCTGCCGCGGGCACGGCGATCGCGGCGAGGAAGATCAGACCCGAGGCGAGGAAGCCCCACCCGAGCGCCTGCGCCGTCCAGTCGCCGACGGCGGTCCCCAGCGCGAAGGTCGTCAGCACCGTCAGCCAGTAGAAGACCTCACGGCGCGGACGGTCGACGCTGTGGATCGACAGCGTGCCCTCCACGCGAAACCAGATGACGAAGATCGCGGCGAGCGTCACGGCGAATCCCGCGGCAGAGACCGCGTATGGCACCTCGAACTGCACGTGCACGGCATCGGCGGACATCGTGCCGAACACGCTGACCAGGAGCACGGTCGTCCAGTACACGGCGGGCACGTAGCGGCCGACGCGGAACTGCACCACGAGGGCGACGGCGAGCAGGAGGAACGACGCCGCGACGCCGATGACCGGGTCGATGTGGGTCACGATGAAGTCGGACGCGGTCTCGCCCATGCCCGTCGTCAGG
>JAMQYH010000857.1:0-24392 GCA_027562975.1 Rhynchospora breviuscula
TTCCAGCTACGGTTTCATTACAAAGAAAATCCCCCTTTTTTCCCATCTGGTTTCTCGACCACCATGAACTCCGCATGATACACTTTTTCTTTCTTGGGAGAACCCGAGTAATTTCTTCTCCATCCATAAAACAACTCCCAGAAAAGGTTTTTCCTTTTGGAGGATACAGGAGCGAAATCACAAACCTATGAATATTAGAAGAACAAAAAGATTCTTCCCTAGATCCAACCGAATTCATAGGTATAGGAAGAAACCCCCTCAAATAGATATTTTTTCGTTCAACTAGATTTCGATTTTGAATACGACATAAACAGACCCCTAGTACAAGTAGCATCACGCCCCTTACCACATTTTTGACGACACCATGGACACGTTTTACTCCATTTTGGATCCTGGAATCTCGAGTTATTAAACCTGTGTTGGTTAAATATCGATTGCTTCTTGAACCCCGGGAATTTTTTGAAATTATGATACCCAAAATTCGGGAGTCAAAGAGTCTCATAAAGCGTTCTTGGTCGAAAAAAATGTCTATGAAAGAGTGAGAATTCTTGATCTCTCTTAATATCTCTCTCCAGTCCAAGATCCAGCCGGATATCCAATCATGTGCTCTATTTTTCTTTTTTTTGACCATAAAATTCCTCCTTTTCTTTAAGATTATTAAGATTATTCGAAAAAAAAAACGTTATCCTTATCTGACTACAAGAAGTTTGTACAATGTTGATGATCATTTTGATGTTTTCCTCTTTTTGATTTTTTGGTTTTTGATTTTTTGGTTTTTGATTTTTTGGTTTTTTTTTTCTTCATTATAGAATATTTCTTTAACTGATTCTTTCAGGGCCTTGATTTGTTACATAAGTCTTAATTTCATATCTCCGAATGTGAAAAGACGTCAAAATATCTTCATATCGCTAATTAGTACTGCATCTTACAAATTGTAACCATATTATAGAATATTTCTTTAACTGATTCTTTCAGGGACTTGATTTGTTACATAAGTCTTAATTTCATATCTCCGAATGTGAAAAGACGTCAAAATATCTTCATATCGCTAATTAGTACTGCATCTTACAAATTGTAACCATATAAGCTACCAAGATGTTTTTCCCTCAAGCGAGTTCCCCACCAACTGTAGCGGCACCGTCTGCTAAAATTTGACCTTTTTGAATACATTGACCTCCCTGAACGCGGGGTTTTTGGTGGATCAAAGTTTTTTTGTTGGAACCTGGATACTTAACTAAAGGAATACTGAAAGTATTCCCATTCCTTGATAAAAAGATCTTGTGATTATCCGTAAAAAAGACCTTTCCCTGATGTTCAGAAAATCCGGATACTTTACTTCACTTGAATAAGGAAACGTGAAAATCCATGAATTCCTGCCTTCATTCCTTTTTCTTCTATTTTTTCCACTTCTATTTGATCCATTGGAAGGCTTTTTTGATAGAGTAAGACAGAATGGATTCTGGAACGAAGGGATTGATCATTCGAATGATCAACAAGTTATTATAATAATGCAATCTTCCCGTTGCGTATTGGTACTTATCGGGTATAGAATAGATCTGCTTCTCTTTGTTCTTACGAACAGAGTTGTTCCCTTATTTTGATTTTCAATGGGATGAAATCAAAATGAGCCCTTTCTGATACAGAATCTACTGAAAAAAGGTGAGGTACACAGTATATAGTCTTTTTAGTTTAATGCGATAAAATAAAGTGACATAGTTTCTATTTCTCTTAAGGGGTATTTCCATGGGTTTGCCTTGGTATCGTGTTCATACTGTCGTATTGAATGATCCCGGTCGATTGCTTTCTGTGCATATAATGCACACAGCTCTAGTTGCTGGTTGGGCCGGTTCGATGGCTTTATACGAATTAGCGGTTTTTGATCCCTCTGACCCCGTTCTTAATCCAATGTGTATGATTATGATCATACATCTTTTAGATTATGATGATACCTCTTATGTTAAGCATCCATGGCTGAATGGTTAAAGCACCCAACTCATAATTGGCGAATTCGTAGGTTCAATTCCTACTGGATGCACGCTAATGGGAATGTTCAATAAGTCTATCGGAATTTTCTCTCTATCAATGGGATCTCATCATCTATCCATAACGAATTGGTATAGTATATTCATACCATAACATAGGAAGAGTAAGAACTCGAATCCTGATCAATACTGGGACTCATAGGGAAGAAATTGGAGTTATGGATGGAATCCAATATGGAGTAGTTACAGGAAAAAGTCTTCGGTTATTGGGGAAGAATCAATATACATACTTCTAATGCCGAATCAGGATCAACTAAGACAGAAATCAAGTAAGTATTGGGTTGAACTCTTCTTTGGTGTTAAGGTAATAGCTATGAATAGTCATCGACTACCCCGAAAGGGTAGAAGGGGCCTATTATGGGACATACAATCCATTACAGGCATATGATCATTACGCTTCCACCAGGTTATTCTATTCCACCTCTTCTAGAGATTCTAAAGAAAAGAACTTAAAGAAAAATACTTAATAACACGGCGATACATTTATACAAAACTTCTAGTCCGAGTACACGCAATGGAGCTGTAGACAGTCAAATGAAATCCAATCCACGAAATAATCTGATCTATGGACGGCATCGTTGTAGTAAAGGTCGTAATGCCAGAGGAATCATTACTGCAAAGCATAGAGGGGGGGGTCATAAGCGTCTATACCGTAAAATCGATTTTCGACGGAATCAAAAAGACATATCTGGTAGAATCGTAACCATAGAATACGACCCTAATCGAAATACATACATTTGTCTTATACACTACGGGAATGGTGAGAAGAGATATATTTTACATCCCAGAGGGGCTATAATTGGAGATACCATTGTTTCTGGTGCAGAAGTTCCTATATCAATGGGAAATGCCCTACCTTTGAGTGCGGTTTGAACTATTGATTTACGTAATTGGAAGTAACCAATTAGGTTTACGACAAAACCTAGAAATCGATCACTGATCCAATTGGAGTACCTCTATGGAATAGACCTCAACAGAAAACTGTTGAGTAACGGCAGCAAGTGATTGAGTTCAGTAGTTTCTCATAGAGAATTATTGACTCTAGAGATATGGTAATATGGAGAAAATTGTTTGAAGCACGTACCGAACCGGAAGCGCCTCTTCTTTCAAAGAGAGGAGGACGGGTTATTCACATTTCATTTGATGGTCAGAGGCGAATTGAAAGCTAAGCAGTGGTAATGAAGATCCGCCGAAGAGATGTCTCCTACGTTACCCGTAATATGTGGAAGTATCGACGTAATTTGATAGAGTCATTCGGTCTGAATGCTACATGAAGAACATAAGCCAGATGACGGAACGGAGAGACCTAGGATGTAGAAGATGATAACATGAATGATTCGGCAGATTAGGATTCCTATATATCCACTCATGTGATACTTCATTATACGATGAAAAGATCTATTTTTTTCTATATCATCATATACATCTAGAAAGCCGTATGCTTTGGAAGAAGCTTGTACAGTTTGGGAAGGGGTTTTTTTTGATAAAAAAGAAGAATCTACTTCAACCGGTATGCCCTTAGGCACGGCCATACATAACATAGAATTCACACATGGAAAGGGCGGACAATTAGCTAGAGCAGCAGGTGCTGTAGCGAAACTGATTGCAAAAGAGGGTAAATCGGCCACATTAAGATTACCATCTGGGGAGGTTCGTTTGATATCCCAAAACTGCTTAGCAACAGTCGGACAAGTGGGTAATGTTGGGGTGACCCGAAAAAGTTTGGGTAGAGCTGGATCGAAGTGTTGGCTAGGTAAGCGTCCTGTAGTAAGAGGAGTAGCTATGAACCCTGTGGATCATCCCCACGGGGGCGGTGAAGGAAAAGCCCCAATTGGAAGAAAAAAAACCCGTAACTCCTTGGGGTTATCCTGCGCTTGGAAGAAGAAGTAGGAAAAGGAGAAAATATAGTGATAGTTTGATTCTTCGTCGCCGTAAATAGGAATATTCCAAATCGAATTTTGGAAATTCGATGGGATGGGCGAACGACGGGAATTGAACCCGCGCATGGTGGATCCACAATCCACTGCCTTGATCCACTTGGCTACATCCGCCCCTTATCTAGGTAAAGGATTTTCTCTTTTTTGCATTCATCATTATTGTATTTATTCTGACCTCCATACTTAGATCGAGATATTGGACATAGAATGCCAATCTTTAACATGTCAAAAAAGGAGTAATCAGCTGTGATAGGTCCAAAAGAAAGAATTGTAGCTAATCCAAAGAAAAGATTTGTAGCTAATCCAAAGAAAAGAATTGTCGCTAATCCAAAGAAAAGAATTGTAGCTAATCCAAAGAAAACATTTGTAGCTAATCATTTATTCGAAAAAATGGAAAAAATCAAAAGGGGGGAGGAGATAATAGTCACTTGGTCTCGGGCATCTAGCATTCTACCCTCAATGGTTGGCCATACATTCGGGATTCATAATGGAAAGGAACATATACCTATTTATATAACAGAATCTATGATAGGTCACAAATTGGGAGAATTCGCGCCTACGCGGAATTTCGCGAGAGATGCAAGAAACGATAACGATAATAAATCTGTAATGAAGAATCAAAAAAAATAGGGATCAAACAAATATTAAGGAGATTTAATGAAAAATTGGAAAAAGCTAGGGAAAAACCCTATGAAAAATAACTCGAGTTTCACTTCAGGTAAAGAAGTAAAGGTTTTAGCTCAACATATCCATATTTCTGTTTCCAAAGCGCGAAGAGTCATTGATCAAATTCGTGGACGTTCTTATGAAGAAACACTTATGATACTCCATTTCATGCCTTATCAAGCATCTTATCCCATTTCTAAATTAGTTTATTCTGCAGCAAAAAATGCTAATCACAATATGGGTTTAAACGAAGCTGATTTATTCATTAGTAAAGCCGAAGTCAATAGAGGTGCTATTAAAAAAAAGGCAAGACCCCGCGCTCAAGGACATAGTTATCCAATAAAAAGAACCACGTGTCATATAACAATCGTACTAAAGGAAAAACCGAAATCTTTCTTAGATCAATCTAAGATTTAGATTCCTATTAAATTCCAAAAATATGGATAAAAAAAGAAAATAGGAAATTATGGGACAAAAAACAAATCCGCTTTGTTTTAGACTTGGTACAACCCACAGTCATCATTCTATTTGGTTCGAAGAACCAAAAAAATATCCTACGAGTATACAAGAAGATCAAAAAATACGAGATTTTGTCAAGAATTATGTACAATATAGGATCAACAAATATTTCCAAATTCTTATCAAGACATATTTACAAGAAACAAAGCAAAAAAATACAAAACATCAAAACAGTCGAATACCTCCCTTAGGCTTCGAAGGAATTGTACGAATAGAAATTGAAAAACAAGGAACTAAAACACAAAAAACATTTATACGAATCATAATCTATAGCGGATTCGTGCCAAAATTCTTACTCAAAGGAAAAACATTGGCAAACTTCCGGAAAAATATAAAAAAACAAGAATTTTATTCTGTATACCCCAGAAAAATCAGTATTCAACTCAAAAAAGCTCAAAGACCTTATAGCCAACCTAATCTTCTTGCAGAATTTATAGCCTTACAATTAAAAAATAGAGTCCCCTTTAGAAAGACAATGAAACAAGCTATTGATTTAGCTAGACAAACAGATACAAAAGGAATCAAAGTAAAACTCGCAGGTCGTATCGATGGAAAAGATATCGCACGTAAAGAAGGTAAAAGAGAAGGTAAACTTCCCCTACAAATAATTTGTGCCAAAATCGATTATGGTTCTCATACAATTCAAACAATTTATGGAGTACTAGGCCTAAAAATTTGGATATTTAGAAAGTAGAGAAAGAAAAGTTGCAAACAAATATATATATTTGTTTGCAACTTTTCTTTCTATTTGATAGCAACGATAGAAGAAAAAAACACAAATTCTTTGATGGATTCTTTTGCATTAAAGAAAAACGAGCAATTCGAATTAGTTAGGGTTAAATAACAATTTGATTGATTTTTTTTATTTAGTATAATTGCTATGCTTAGTGTGTGATTCGTTAGTTTTTTCTTTCAAATTGGAAAGTTGAACATTTTCAAGCGGGGGTTTAAAAAATCAACTAACCCTTACTCAAAACTTGTTTCTATTTCAAAGTAAAAAAACTAAAAACCAACTTATTGCTTCGTATTATCAAGATCCCCCAAAACAGTCACTATATGAATAAATCATATATTTGTAGCAACTGAAATCTCTTCTTTATTTTCGAATTCATAGAGAAAAAATCCGATTATGCTAAGTCAAACTAAAGGGGGCGTGGATAAAAGGAAGGCTGATAGAAAGAAAGAACAAGATATCAATGCTATATAATCCCATTATGTAGGGTCTATAAATTTCTAAAAGAAAAAGCAGTGTCACAAAGCATTAAAATTTTTCATTTGATTCTTAATCAAATATCCAATTCCAAAATACAGAAAAAAGAGAAATATGAATCAAATAACAAAGAATAAAGAGTCTGGAGTTAATAAAACTAAGAAAATTAACTTGACAACAAATTTTGTTAAAAGCTCCATTGCAGAGTTTGGGCCTAACCATGAATAGAGAGGCTAGGGGAACGACAGAACCTGTGACTTTATAGAATTCTATTCAAAACAAATTCTTAGAATTCATTAGGTAGGATGGCGGAACAAACCAAGAAAAATTTCAATTTTTCTGAAAGTCAGGAATTCAACTTACGAATGAAAGAAAAAAATGAAAGAGAAAAAAGTAAATATTCGCCCGCGAAATACCTATTTATTCACGGAATCAAAATATTTTGACACAATTCATTCAATAGAAATCAAAATCAGAAAAGAAAAGATTCATTATAAAACAAAAAAGCACCATATTCTATGGATATCCTATTAAATATCCATAAATGAACACACACCTTGGCTTTCATTTTTTTTATATTTTTTTGTATCAAACTATTCTGATTTTATTCAAAAAAATTGAATTCAATTCAATGATTGAATAATCAAAATTGAACCCTTTTATTCCTATTCGCGAGGAGCTGGATGAGAAGAAACTCTCATGTCCTGTTTTGCAATAGAGATGAGATTTCACCATCGACTATAACCCAAAAAGAACTAGATTTCGTAAACAACATAGAGGAAGAATGAAGGGAGTATCTCGTCGAGGTAATTCGATTTCTTTTGGCAGATATGCTCTTCAAGCACTTGAACCTGCCTGGATTACAGCTAGACAAATAGAAGCCGGGCGAAGGGCAATAACACGATATGTGCGTCGTGGGGCAAAAATATGGGTACGTATATTTCCCGACAAACCTGTTACAATCAGGACTACGGAAACACGCATGGGTTCAGGTAAAGGAGATCCAAAATATTGGGTATGCGTTGTGAAACCAGGTCGAATACTTTATGAAATGAGTGGAGTATCAGAACCTGTAGCTAGAAGAGCGATCTTAATAGCTGCTCACAAAATGCCTATCCAAACTCAATTTCTTATTTCAGAATAGAAATATAGAACAAAACAAAAAAATAAGACATTAAAGATTCAAAAGCAAGTGTAGGTTTCTTTTTTATGGACAGAAAATATTTCTTTCTTCTTTTTTTTTTATCTTATTGCACTGAAATTACGAAATTGAAATGAAAAAGATATGATTCAACCTCAGACCATGTTGAATGTAGCGGATAACAGCGGTGCTCGAAAATTGATGTGTATTCGAATCATAGGAGCGAGTAATCAACGATATGCTCAAATTGGTAATGTTATTGTTGCTGTAATCAAAGAAGCAGTTCCCAATATGTCTCTAGAAAGATCAGAAGTAATTAGAGCTGTAGTTGTACGTACACGTAAGGAACTCAAACGCGAAGATGGTATGATAATAAAATACGATGACAATGCAGCAGTTATCATTGATCAAAAAGGAAATCCAAAGGGATCTAGGATTTTTGGTGCAATCACTGAAGAATTGAGAAAATTTCGTTTTACTAAAATCCTTTCATTAGCTCCTGATGTATTATAAAAACTAGTAAATAAAACTCGAAAATATATCTATTTTCTGGATATTGGGTATCTTTATTTGAAATAGATGAAATTCTTAGATTGTTTCTCAGGTATATATTCTTTCTCGAATGAAAAAAAAATAAAACATGTTGATTACATAACAATTAGCGAGAACCCATAAGCCTAGTTCGTCATGAGTAAAGACACTATTTCCAATCTTATAACTTTGATAAGAAATGCTGACATGGCTAAAAAAGAAACTGTTCGAATACCATCTACAAATATTACGGAGAACGTTGTTAAAATACTTTTAACTGAAGGTTTTATTGAAAATGTTCGGAAACATCAAGAACATCAAAAAAATTTCTTGATTTTAACTCTACGATATAGAAAGACTCGAAAGGGAATATATAGAACTAGAACTATTTTAAAACGTATAAGTAGACCTAGTCTACGAATTTATTCAAAATATCAACGAATTCCTAAGATTCTAGGCGGAATAGGAATTGTAATTCTATCTACTTCTCGGGGTATAATGACAGATCGAGAAGCTCGACTTCAAAGAATTGGAGGAGAGATTTTGTGTTATGTATGGTAATCCTCATCAAAATAGAAAAAAATACAAAAGACAATATTCAAATTCTCAATTATTAATTATATCAGTTTCAAGCAATTTTGTACATCCAAAAATTTATTAATATAAATAGAATCCATGTTGTTTATGAAAAAAAACAAGAGTGGCACTCCTAGAAAAGATAACAACGGGAAAAGACGACTTGTGTATGAAGGAACCATTGTGGAACCGATCAAAGATATCCTTTTCCACGTGCGTTTGGATCATAATAATCAAATCGTTCTGGGTTATCTCTCTGGCAATATACGTCGTAATCATGTACTCGTGGTACTGGGGGATAGAGTCAAGATCGAAATCAGTGAGTTTGATTCAAAAAAAGGAAGGATTTTGTATCGGTTTCCCCGAGTATTATCAAAACCTCATGGGATAGAACAAACGACAGATGATCATAAAGCAATGGAGAATCCCACTTCTCCTGAATCATTGTTGGACCCAGAAAGCACAAATCCAATGAGCAGCGATTCAGCAGAGGAAAGAGATAACAAAGAAACAAAGCCTAACCAAGATTAGGCAGATTCGGCTGATTTTTCTCTTTCTGGGACCCAATGAAAATTATTAATTCCAATAAAATAAATAGATGAGTCTTATTTCTTCCCAGTGAATTCAACAAAGAAAAAAGATAACAAAAAAAAACTATGAAAATTGGAGCATCAGTTCGCAAAATTTGTCAAAGATGCCGACTAGTTCGTAGGCGCAGACAACTTACAGTGATTTGTCCCAATCTGAAACATAAAAAAAGGCAAGGTTAATCTTTCTCATTCAAAAAAACCTTTCTTTACAAATTCTTGATCACTTTGTTCAACGTACAGAAAAAAAGGAAAAAGTGGATTTCTGGACAATAAAATTCTTTTTTGATCTTCAAAATCCTAACCAAAAACAGTGAAGAATTCCAAAAAATGGAAAGAGAGGGATTCGAACCCTCGGTAAACAAAAGCCTACATAGCAGTTCCAATGCTACGCCTTCAACCACTCGGCCATCTCTCCTACAATATATATTTATATTGACATTCTATATTTCGAACAAGAATTTTCTTGATAAAAAACTGAGTGAATAGGGGAGTTTTCTTATTACTAAAGGAATAGGGCAACCCACCACAGGTTCCATAGAAAGAAAAAATACCTTTCCAATTTTCTTTTTTCTTTTCTTATTTCAATAAAGAAAATACTCCACGGACTTATTGAAAAGGAAATAATCGTACCAGGGATTTTTCGATTTCAATTTTCTTGTGTGGCATATATATTATATGCCACATAATTATGGAATTAAAACATATAATTACTACGTTGATTTGAGCTTATTTTGAGTTGATTTAATGATGAAAAGAGAATTCCAGTATCTGAATCATAATCATAACAAAAAAAACTTCTGAAATTATCTACATAACCTAGTCAAATAAAATCTTTAGTGATTTTATTGAACTTAAATGAAATTATAACCTACTGATTGGTAGAATATGAAATTGGCAAAAAAGTGAACTATTTCAAATAGTTCCTTGTCTTTTTTTTACGTAATTTTGTACTTTATTTTTCCTTTGTTATTAGGATCATTTTCCTGAGGGATAATGAAAAAATAGAACGAATTACTAAATTATGCCTAGATCTCGTATAAATGGGAATTTTATAGATAAGACCTTTTCAATTGTAGCCAATATCTTGCTGGGAATAATTCCAACAACTTCAGGAGAAAAAAAGGCATTTACCTATTACAGAGATGGTGCGATTTGATTCTTTTTTCTTGGTTTTTTTTAGCTTTAGTTAAGTCTTAGCAAGAAAAATGTGTTGCGGAATAGAAAAAACCTAATCATGAAAAGAAACCTACGCTTGGTAAAGGTGAAGTTTGGGTGGGGATAGAACCATCAATCCATCCCTTCAATCGTGTATCCTCGATTGATGCAATCTCAGATGCCTCAATTGTCAATTTGAGCATTAAGCGAAAGATTAGACCTATAGGTTTTTTCGTATTGCGGGTCAATCCTACTCTATCTAGTAATAAAGCCTATTAAGTATAGCGAAAAAGCACTACACTTAGGAATCAACAAAACAAAAACTTTGTTTGAAATACCCCTTTTCCTTATAGGTATCGGGACTAACAAAAATGGTTGGGACAACAAACATCCATTTCGTTCGTACTTTGGATACCCATAAAACCATCAAAGATCGTTGAAGTGACTAATTCTTAGAAACAGCAAGCGTTAAGAACAAAGAAATTATTGGAGTTCCCTTTTTCATCTACTACTAATATGGAGTATTAATATGCTGAATTGGTATTCAGAAAAACCTCTGATTAAAAGGTTGACTAGAGATTTCTTGTAAAAATGCTAGCTTCTTTCAGTTCATAAAAAGATGAGAATAGTGGATTTTCATTCGAAAGATTCTTTTTCTCAGTATTATGCACAGAAGGTAGGAGCCGTATGAAATGAGAATATCCTGTACGGTTTTGAAACGGAGATCTTTTCAATAGACTGAACGACCGTAACGAATGTTGGCTCAATCCGAAGGAAATTATGCAGAAGCTTTACAGAATTATTATGAAGCTACGCGACCAGAAAAGGATCCTTATGATCGAAGTTTTATACTCTATAATATAGGCCTTATACACACAAGCAATGGAGAGCATACAAAAGCTTTAGAATATTATTTTCGAGCACTAGAACGAAATCCTTTTTTACCACAAGCTTTTAATAATATGGCTGTGATCTGTCATTACGTGCGACTATCTCTACTATAGAAAAAAAAGAAAGTAGCTACTAGAAAAAATGGGATTTCTACATCAAAATCGTCAAAAACCACGATTTTGATGAGCTGTAGCAAATAAAAAGAATTCGTGAGAACCAAAATAGGAAGAAAAAAAGATATAGCCTTTATATCTTAATTCTATGGATAAAAAATAAAATGGATAGAGCAAGCACCGTAAAGATCAATTAGCGAGCTATTGTGTCGATACAGTTAAGAACTGCTTACTTATGCCATGATAGGGGAGTATTAAGTTAGGAATCCACTTATGTAATCGAGTTGATCCACTAAGATACTAAGCAGCGGTGTAGTATTAGATCCCAAAGATAGTAAGTTCTTTTTCTTCTTGAGAAAATTCTTTTTCAAAAATTCTATAGAATTTTCTTATACGAAAATGAGATAGTTACTTTTCAGAAAATTCGAAAAAAATATATAGAAACTATACATAGTATATTATTCTGAAAGTGGGAAGAAAAGATCAAACTGATTGATTATTAACGAAATTAGAGTTTGAAACTTACTGTAAATAAAATGAACTTATTTTTTCTTTTTTTTATGATTAACCTTATCGAAAATCAAGGCAAATTGAATTATTCAGTTTTTAGATGTTAATTCAATTATCCACTTAGTTATAGACGAAATAGAGATAGAATAGAAAAAAAAGAATAGATTGCTGAGCCGTATGAGGTAGGAAACTCTCAAGTACGGTTTTTAAGGAAAGAATTTTGCTATTCCGACCGGGGAGAACAGGCCATTCTAGAGGGCGATTCCGAAATTGCAGAAGCTTGGTTCAATCAAGCTGCCGAATACTGGAAGCAAGCTATAGCACTCACTCCAGACAATTATATTGAAGCACGTAATTGGTTGAAGATCACGAAGCGTTTCGAACTTGAATAAGATTCACTTGAATAATATTACTCTATCTTTTGCTTTTGAATTCACATTCAATTCATTCAAATGAGTTTGGTTTCATTTTCTTATATTAAACCATCAGAAAAATGAAATGGATATTTCTTTTTTCCTATTAAAGGAAGGAAGACCTAATCAATCATTTTTGACTTTCTATTCACCATATAGAATCATAATATTCTATTGCTTTTTTTATTATTTTCATATAATCAAAAAAAATAATAAAAAAAAGAAATTCGGAACAGTTGGTTAACTGCTTCACTCAATGGATTAGAGAGAGCATTTATCTGAGGAGTCGTCAAATTGGCAAGTGGGGCAAGAATGCTTTATCCAATAGATCTATCTGGGATTCTTTTATCGAAACTAACCCGAATTTGGCTATGTGTATATACTTTCTGAAAAGGCAAGATGAACTGTCCAATTGAAAAAAAAAACAAAAAAAGGATGATTCCTGATCATCCGAAGAGTCAAAAAAAGTCCATTGGGCACCTAACGCTTATATCATAATAGATCCGAGCACTTGCCTCGGATTAACTAAATATCATAATTGCTCTAGTGAATAACTATCTAGTTTAGTGAATAACTCAAAAAAGATATGAATGATAGATAGAAAAGAACTAATCATAAGGAAAAAATCCATTTTTTGGAAGTTCACTAAATTGACTCTTGGCAGGTCTCTTTGTATGTGTTGTCCGGAAAGAGGAGGACTTAATGATTATTCGTTCGCCGAAACCAGAAGTGAAAATTCTTGTGGATAGGGATCCTATAAAAACATCTTTTGAGCAATGGGCGAAACCAGGTCATTTCTCAAGAACAATAGCTAAAGGCCCTGATACTACCACTTGGATTTGGAATCTACATGCTGATGCTCACGATTTCGATAGTCATACCAGTGATTTGGAGGAGATCTCCCGAAAAGTATTTAGTGCTCATTTCGGTCAACTCTCTATTATTTTTCTTTGGTTGAGTGGTATGTACTTCCATGGTGCCCGTTTCTCCAATTATGAAGCATGGCTAAGTGATCCTACTCATATTGGACCTAGTGCCCAGGTAGTTTGGCCAATAGTCGGTCAAGAAATATTGAATGGTGATGTGGGAGGGGGTTTCCGAGGAATACAGATAACCTCTGGCTTTTTCCAAATTTGGCGAGCATCTGGAATAACTAATGAACTACAGCTCTATTGTACTGCAATTGGTGCATTGATTTTTGCCTCATTAATGCTTTTTGCCGGTTGGTTTCATTATCATAAAGCTGCGCCAAAATTGGCTTGGTTCCAAGATGTAGAATCTATGTTGAATCATCACTTAGCAGGATTACTAGGACTTGGTTCTCTTTCTTGGGCAGGACACCAAATCCATGTATCTTTACCGATTAACAAATTTCTCGATGCTGGAGTTGATCCTAAAGAGATACCACTTCCTCATGAATTTATCTTGAATCGAGATCTTTTAGCTCAACTTTATCCAAGTTTTCACGAGGGAGCAACTCCTTTTTTTACCTTGAATTGGTCAAAATATGCGGACTTTCTTACTTTTCGTGGAGGGTTAGATCCAATAACAGGGGGTCTATGGTTGAGCGATACTGCACACCATCATTTAGCTATTGCCATCCTTTTCCTGATTGCTGGCCATATGTATAAGACCAACTGGGGTATTGGTCATAGCCTTAAAGATATTCTAGAAGCTCATAAAGGTCCATTTACAGGACAAGGACATAAAGGTCTTTATGAAATTTTCACAACTTCATGGCATGCTCAATTATCTCTTAACCTAGCTATGTTGGGTTCCTTAACCATTATTGTAGCTCATCATATGTATTCCATGCCTCCTTATCCATATCTAGCTACTGACTATGGTACACAACTCTCATTGTTCACACATCACATGTGGATTGGGGGATTTCTGATAGTTGGTGCTGCTGCGCATGCAGCCATTTTTCTCGTAAGAGACTACGATCCAACTACTCGATACAATGATCTATTAGATCGTGTGCTTAGGCACCGCGATGCAATCATATCACATCTTAACTGGGTATGTATATTTCTAGGTTTTCACAGTTTTGGCTTGTATATCCATAATGATACCATGAGTGCTTTAGGACGTCCTCAAGATATGTTTTCAGATACCGCTATCCAATTACAACCCATCTTTGCCCAATGGGTACAAAATACTCATGCTTTAGCACCTAGCCTAACAGCTCCTGGTGCAACAACGAGTACCAGCTTAACTTGGGGAGGTAGTGAGTTACTAGCAGTAGGCGGCAAAGTAGCAATGTTACCTATTCCATTGGGAACCGCAGATTTTCTAGTCCATCATATTCATGCATTTACGATTCATGTGACTGTATTGATACTACTGAAGGGTGTTCTATTTGCTCGCAGTTCTCGTTTGATACCTGATAAAGCAAATCTTGGTTTTCGTTTTCCTTGTGATGGGCCTGGGAGAGGGGGAACATGCCAAGTATCCGCCTGGGATCATGTCTTCTTAGGTCTATTCTGGATGTACAATGCAATTTCGGTAGTAATTTTCCATTTCAGTTGGAAAATGCAGTCGGATGTTTGGGGTACTATAAGCGACCAAGGGATAGTTACTCATATCACAGGAGGAAATTTTGCACAAAGCTCCATTACGATTAATGGATGGCTGAGAGATTTCCTATGGGCACAGGCATCTCAAGTAATTCAATCTTATGGTTCTTCATTATCTGCATATGGTCTTTTTTTCTTAGGTGCTCATTTTGTCTGGGCTTTCAGTTTAATGTTTCTATTTAGTGGCCGTGGTTATTGGCAAGAACTTATTGAATCCATTGTTTGGGCTCATAACAAATTAAAAGTTGCTCCTGCTACTCAGCCTAGGGCCTTGAGCATTATACAAGGACGTGCTGTAGGAGTAACCCTTTACCTTCTGGGTGGAATTGCCACAACATGGGCATTCTTCTTAGCAAGAATTATTGCAGTAGGATAATGGCTAGGAGGATTTGAAAAGCATTATGGCATTAAGATTTCCGAGGTTTAGCCAAGGTTTAGCTCAAGATCCCACTACTCGTCGTATTTGGTTTGGTATTGCTACCGCACATGACTTCGAGATTCATGATGATATTACTGAAGAACGTCTTTATCAGAACATTTTTGCTTCTCACTTTGGTCAGTTAGCAATAATATTTCTGTGGACGTCTGGAAATCTGTTTCATGTAGCTTGGCAAGGAAATTTCGAATCATGGATCCAGGATCCTTTGCATATAAGACCTATTGCTCATGCAATTTGGGATCCCCATTTTGGCCAACCAGCTGTGGAAGCCTTTACTCGAGGAGGTGCTACTGGTCCAGTCAATATTGCTTATTCGGGTCTTTATCAGTGGTGGTATACAATTGGATTACGTAGCAATGAAGATCTTTATATTGGAGCTCTTTTTCTATTACTTCTTTCTGCAATATCCTTAGTTGGGGGTTGGTTCCATCTACAACCCAAATGGAAACCAAGCCTTTCGTGGTTCAAGAATGCCGAATCTCGTCTCAATCATCATTTGTCAGGACTTTTCGGAGTAAGTTCCTTGGCTTGGACAGGGCATTTAGTCCATGTCGCTATTCCTGGATCTAGAGGAGAGTATGTCAGATGGAGTAATTTCTTAGATATACCACCGCACCCCCAAGGATTGGGACCCCTTCTTACGGGTCAGTGGAATCTTTATGCCCAAAACCCTGATTCAAGTAGTCATTTATTTAGCACTTCCCAAGGAGCGGGAACTGCAATTCTAACCCTTCTTGGGGGATTTCATCCACAAACACAAAGTTTATGGTTGACCGATATCGCTCATCATCATTTAGCTATTGCTTTGATTTTTCTCATTGCTGGTCATATGTATAGAACTAATTTCGGAATTGGGCACAGTATCAAAGATCTTTTAGAAGCACATATTCCTCCAGGGGGTCGATTAGGGCGTGGGCATAAAGGTCTTTATGACACAATCAATAACTCGGTTCATTTTCAATTAGGTCTTGCTCTAGCCTCTTTAGGGGTTATTACTTCCTTAGTAGCTCAACATATGTACTCTTTACCTGCTTATGCATTCATCGCACAAGACTTTACTACCCAAGCTGCCTTATATACTCATCACCAATATATTGCAGGGTTCATCATGACAGGCGCCTTTGCTCATGGAGCGATATTTTTCATTAGAGATTACAATCCAGCCCAGAATGAGGATAATGTATTGGCAAGAATGTTAGACCATAAAGAAGCGATCATATCGCATTTAAGCTGGGCAAGTCTTTTTCTGGGGTTTCATACCTTAGGCCTTTATGTTCATAACGATGTCATGCTTGCTTTTGGGACTCCGGAAAAACAAATCTTAATCGAACCGATATTTGCTCAATGGATACAATCTGCTCATGGTAAGACTTCATACGGATTCGATGTACTCTTATCTTCAACGAGCGGACCAGCCTTCAATGCAGGTCGAAACATATGGTTACCCGGATGGTTGAATGCTGTTAATGAGAATAGGAATTCTCTGTTCTTAACAATAGGTCCCGGAGATTTCTTGGTTCATCATGCTATTGCTCTAGGTTTGCATACAACTACATTGATTTTAGTAAAGGGTGCTTTAGATGCACGTGGTTCGAAATTAATGCCGGATAAAAAGGATTTTGGTTATAGTTTTCCTTGCGACGGGCCAGGGCGTGGCGGTACTTGTGACATTTCCGCTTGGGATGCATTTTATTTGGCGGTTTTTTGGATGTTAAATACCATTGGGTGGGTTACTTTTTATTGGCATTGGAAACATATCACTTTATGGCAAGGTAACGTTTCACAATTTAATGAGTCTTCCACTTATTTGATGGGATGGTTAAGAGATTATCTATGGTTAAACTCTTCACAACTTATCAATGGATATAATCCTTTTGGTATGAATAGTTTATCGGTATGGGCGTGGATGTTCTTATTTGGACACCTTGTTTGGGCTACAGGGTTTATGTTCTTAATTTCTTGGCGTGGGTATTGGCAGGAATTGATTGAAACTTTAGCATGGGCTCATGAACGCACACCTTTGGCTAATTTGATTCGCTGGAGAGATAAACCAGTTGCTCTTTCAATCGTGCAAGCAAGATTGGTCGGATTAGCCCATTTTTCCGTAGGTTATATATTTACTTATGCAGCTTTCTTGATAGCCTCAACATCAGGAAAATTTGGTTAGGTTAGTTATTTATTGTTTGTTTATATACTGTATCATCAAAAATATCATTTATTTCGATGGAGAAGGAGAATTCTACCTTCTTATATGTTTACATCCAGGATCTGAACTGTATCATTAATACCAATACAATAGGTAACTGAATATTATGGCAAAAAAAAGTTTAATTCAGAGGGAACACAAGCGAAAGAAATTGGAGGAAAAATATCGTTTGATTCGTCAATCCTTAAAAAAGAAAAGAAAAGGCTCATCCGTGAATCCAAAAAAAATAAAAGAAATTCAGAGAAAATTGCAATCCCTACCACGTAATAGTGCACCTATACGTCTTCATAGACGTTGTCTTTTTACTGGAAGACCTAGAGCTAACTATCGAGATTTTGGACTATCCGGGCACATACTTCGGGAAATGATTCATGCATGTTTGTTACCGGGTGCAACCAAATCAAGTTGGTAAGGATACCAATATCGTTTCTATTTGTACCTAATATATTTTAGACCTCAAAGATATCGCTTCCCAATTGTACCTATTTCTATGGATTTTTTTTTCCTAGAATTATGGACCCTCTTGATATTTCTTTACAAATGGATACTTTCTATTACTATAGATATAGTAAGGGGGGTATCCAATCTTTTTATATTTTTCTTTTTTTTCGAGAACCATATTTGGGTTATAGCCCTTGGTACACGTCATAATCTGACCTTGAATTAGTCGACTATGATTCAAGGATTCAAAACTTCTCTTCTCACCTTAAGATGAAGAGTTCAAAAGAACCGAGCAGAATTTAGCAGTAAGATATTACCTTTCCATGGTGAAAATCTTTCGTTCGAGCCTGATTTCTCCTAACCGAAATCCAATTTGAGTTTTTCCACTCCCACTTACTTATCCACTATGATTGAACGAGGCTAACTTCAGAGTGGAATTAGGTATGTGTAATGCTTACAATTCTGTCCAATTTGAATTCATTAAAAAAAAGTTCTATATCGAGATATATATCAATTTTGATATGCAATAACAAAAATATTCAATCCAAAAATCAAATTCAAAAAAAGAAAAATATCAATCAAATAAGAAAGAATTCATAAAGAGTCTTGGGTTAATAAAACTACGGAAATTGGCTCAACAACAAGTTTTGTTGAAAGCTCTGTTGCAGAGTTTTGATTTAATCGTGGCTATGCTATGGAATTGAAAAAATCTTATTCATTCTTAAGTATCAATATCTATATTGTCGATATAGATCCAATTCAATATTCTAATAATGCGCAAGCCATCCTATTGAACATTTTTAGGAAATATTTTCTCTTAATCCCAGGAATGGGATTTTGTCCCCCTCTCCAAAAAAAATTCATAGAATCGAAAATCTTATGATTTTTCAAATATTCCAAATCAAAAAAAATCTCAATAACTTCAATTCCACCCTTCCCTTTAATAAACCCTTACCATCAGCGAGGAAAACTCTTATCGTTTTTGCGGTTGTAGTTGAACCTTATAATGACTTTTATGAGAATATAGAGAAACAGAGCATAGATTGGTCTATTTGGCAAATCTTATCGGAAGATCCATTTTTTAAATCCGTAATAGTACGTACAGCTCTTTTGAAATACAATTACGATTTTTTACTTAGTCATGCTATATATTATGACTATTTTAAAAAAAAGGATTATGATAATATATGTTTTGATCGTCGTTACCCTAGATTAACCGATGGTGCTCTATATCATAATGATTATGGCGTTCAATATCATAATGCAGAGAACGGCTATCTTGACTATCATTTTCGTACTTTTCGAAAACCCGAATATAGGCAAAACAATGTTGCGCCTTTTTGGATATTGATAAAGACACATCCTATTTTACTTAAAGGATTTCTAGTTTTCAGATTCAAAAAAACATATCATTATATTAATGAGAATACTTACTCCTATGATAACGAAATCAACTTGTATTCTCACAAAGTCAAAAAAATTTTTCCTATTGCTAAGAAAGCTTGGAAATATTATTTCTATGAAAATAACCCATCGACTGATAAAATAACTAATAACAAGAAAACTCCTTCTGAGAATTCAGAGAATATCAATTCAGTAAACTTGCCGAGTGACAATAATGCAAGTTTAGAAGATAATGCATCCCAAAAAAATACATCCTTAATTAAATACCAAAACCCAAAACCAGAGGATGTATTTAAACCATACGGTCATTTATGGACTTATTGTCCAAATTGTGTGAGATCCATTTACAAGCAATATGCACAAAAAAACAAATATATTTGTAAACATTGTGAATTTCATTTACTAATGGAGAGCTCCGACCGAATCGAATCTTTGATTGATTTGGGCACTTGGGATCCTACGGATGAGACCTTGGTTTCTATTGACCCCCATGATAAGATTCTTAGAAAAGAAATAAAAGAAAAAGATGTGAAACCTTTTTTTGATAGACTATTATTCTTAGATAATGAAGATTACTTAGAGCAAAAAAATTTGGACCTTTCTCCTATAAACGAAGAATTACTCAAGTATTTAGGACTTGAAGAGTGTACAAGTGATGAAATCCTAGAAACCGTCTTTGAGATAAGAAACAATTTAAGAATCATAGCTGGAATTCCAGACATTACATCTGATGAAATAATAGAAAAACTAAAGAAACAATTACGAATACACAAAAAAACACTTGAAGACCTCATCAATTCTCTTCCCTCAGATCCAGAAGATCTAGATCCAGAGGGCCTAGATACAGAGGGCCCAGATACAGAGAAATCAACTGTAGAGCAAACTTATACAGATATAGACCAATTCACAAATACAGACCAATCCACTGAAGATATAGACCAATTCACAAATACAGACCAATCCACTGAAGAGCAATCTATTGCAAAGAAATATACGATAAAGGAATTAGCGGAACTCTTTCTTATAGAAGAAATAGAAACAAAAGCAGAAATAGAAGAAAAAGAAAAAAACCTTGCTTCTGCTGATAATAAAGATGCTAATCAAAATTCAGAAAATTCAACAGAATCAGAAGATTCAGAAAATTCAACAGAATCAGAAGATTCAGAAAATTCAACAGAATCAAAAGATTCAGAAAATTCAACAGAATCAAAAGATTCCGAAAAATTCAAAGAATCAGAAGATTCAGAAAAATTCAAAGAATCAGAAGATTCAGAAAATTCAACAGAATCAGAAGATTCAGAAAATTCAACAGAATCAGAAGATTCAGAAAATTCAACAGAATCAAAAGAAGATATACCTTACATGGATAAAGTCGATTTCTATCAAAAAAAAACAGGTTTGACTGACGCTGTTCAAACAGGAATAGGTCAACTCGACGGTATCCCTGTAGCACTTGCGGTTATGGATTTTCAATTTATTGGAGGAAGTATGGGATCGGTAGTAGGTGAAAAAATAACCCGTCTAATTGAATATGCTACGAATAAATGCTTGCCTCTCATCATTTCCTGTGCTTCTGGAGGAGCTCGTATGCAAGAAGGAACTTTCAGCTTAATGCAGATGGCTAAAATTTCTTCGGCTTTATTGGATTATCAAGTAAATCAAAATTTACTTTTAGTGTCACTTCTGACATCGCCTACAACAGGTGGTGTCACAGCCAGTTTTGGAATGCTTGGCGATATAGTTATTGGCGAACCAGATGCATATATTGCATTTACAGGTGCAAGAGTGATTGAAGAAGTAATGAAAATCATTTTACCTGAAGGTGTACAGGAAGCTGAATACTTATTTGAAAAAGGCTCATTGGATTTAATTGTACCGCGTAATCTTTTAAAAGGTGTTCTTAGTGAATTATTTAAGTTACACGGGTTCTTTCCTTTGAATCAAAACAAAATATTGAATCTCAAAAGTAGATACAAAATCCTGTATAAAGAACTTCCAAGGTTTCAATCCTTGGAAAAAAAAATGAAAAAAAAATCTGATCGAAATTTGTCTATCCAATTCGAATAGATGCAGATGAGAAAAATCGGAGAGTTATGTTACTATTTTGAATAGCAAAAATTTGAGACACTAGAGAAGCAAAAAAGAATATTCTATTCAAGTAATTTCGATATTTTATGCGCATTCAGTCTTTTTGACTGAATTTTTCAGAATTACTATACAATATGTGAGAATCACGATACAATAAAAATTTAAAGAGTTTACACTGACAAGTTTTTGATAATTTGAATGAAATTGGGTTGGGTTTCAAAAAAGATATTTAAATTCCACCCCAACTAAAAAAAAAGGAAAGGATCCTTTTGAATATGAAATGGATATCTCCGTATCTTTTCTTAATTTTGATTTAAAATTAATACTTATGAAAGATAATAAAATATGAAAAAAGCTAAACGAAGAATTAATGCTCCACGCATGAATCGGCGTTTTATGTCTGTACGTTATCGTCGTTTATATAAAACTATAAAACGTAAAATCAAAAAAGGACTTATTCATATTCAAACAAGTTCTCATAATACCATTATAACTGTTACAGATTTGGAGGGTCAGGTAGTTTCTTGGGATTCTGCTGGTACTTCTCGATTCAAAGGTCCAAAAAGAAAAACACCCTATGCTGCCCAAATAGCAACAAAAAATGCTATTTATATGTTAGTGAAACTGGGTATGGAACGAGCAGCAATTATGATAAAAGGTGCCGGTCCCGGAAGAGCTGCAGCATTAAGAACGATTGTTCATAGTGGTGTAAAAGTAAGTTTCATACGTGATGTAACACCTATCCCACATAATGG
Organism: Rhynchospora breviuscula; assembly: GCA_027562975.1. NCBI lineage: Eukaryota > Viridiplantae > Streptophyta > Magnoliopsida > Poales > Cyperaceae > Rhynchospora > Rhynchospora breviuscula. The sequence continues at coordinate 22,207 of JAMQYH010000857.1, forward strand.
ATGCCGGCCTCCTAAAAGAAGACGTGTTTAAAATGATTATTAATGGCAAAATAAGCTCCGGTGTATAGAGAGGACCTCACCGTTCGAGGGGTAACCATAGAAACGATGGAACCCACTATTTTGTTGTTGAATATAGAATTCTTTATCTTTATTTATAGGTCAAATAACGGAAAAGCAAGAATCGTGGTTGGGAAGGTTATAGTAGCAAAAGCTATTGGACTCGATATCTAATATATCGGAGTAATCCATTTACTATTAATTGACCCTAGGCGGAGGGAGAATCAATATAGAAAAACAGAGTCAAGTTTGATTTGATTGGCAAAAAATATATTGTATGAACACTCAAATGAGTAATACAGTCGTACTGTATGCGTTTCTAATGTTTTTAATCGAAAATAAAGATTTCCTGAATCTCAGTAAAACCAAGTCAAGCAACCTGATTTATTTATCTTTTGATCTAATAGAATGAAAAAATTGAATTCGTCCTATTCGTTTAGGTCTGTTTGATTTATTGTACAGTCGTACTGTATGCGTTTCTAATGTTTTTAATCGAAAATAAAGATTTCCTGAATCTCAGTAAAACCAAGTCAAGCAACCTGATTTATTTATCTTTTGATCTAATAGAATGAAAAAATTGAATTCGTCCTATTCGTTTAGGTCTGTTTGATTTATTGTACAGTCGTACTGTATGCGTTTCTAATGTTTTTAATCGAAAATAAAGATTTCCTGAATCTCAGTAAAACCAAGTCAAGCAACCTGATTTATTTATCTTTTGATCTAATAGAATGAAAAAATTGAATTCGTCCTATTCGTTTAGGTCTGTTTGATTTATTGTACAGTCGTACTGTATGCGTTTCTAATGTTTTTAATCGAAAATAAAGATTTCCTGAATCTCAGTAAAACCAAGTCAAGCAACCTGATTTATTTATCTTTTGATCTAATAGAATGAAAAAATTGAATTCGTCCTATTCGTTTAGGTCTGTTTGATTTATTGTTTTGTATTTCTTATTCTCGGAATTCTTTGATTAAGACCGATCTTTTCGTAGGTTCAATTCCTACTGGATGCATGCTAATGGGAACGTTCAATAAGTCTATCGGAATTGGCTCTCTATCAATGGGATCTCATCCTCCATCCATAACGAATTGGTATGGTATATTCATACCATAACATAAGAAGAGTAAGAACTCAAATCCTGATCGATGCTGGAACTCATGGGGAAGAAATTGGAGTTATGGTATTATCATACCGCTTCTATCGGGTTATTCTATTCCACCTCTTTTTATTTCATTTTATATTAAGAAAAGGAGATAATATGGTTTTCAAAAAATCAATTCGAAAAGATATAAGAGAATCCGCTCAAAAAATACAGTGGAAGTGTATTGAATCACGTATAGAAAGTAAGTGCTTGCATTATGGTCGTTTCATAATATCCTCGCTTAATAGAGGTCAAGCTGATATCATTGGTATTGCCATGCGAAGAGTTCTACTTGAAGAAATAAAAGCACCACATTTCACACGTTTGCTTTTTAAGAACGTGAGGATAGCTCATGAATATGGTCGGATAGTAGGTATCGATGAAGATATCCAGGAAATCGTGTCAAATTTACAAAAAATTGTATTGAGGGGTTTTGCTACTAAAATTCTCAAAGCATCCATTTGTGTGAGGAGTGGTCCTACTCCTATTTTTGTAACTGCTAAAGATATCAACCTACCGCCTTCTGTACAAATAGTGGATGAAGACCAACATCTGTTTACTATAAGAGACAAGCCGATGGATTTCTCAATGGAATTACGAATCGAGAGAGGATGTCGAAAATCTCGTAGGAGAAACACAACTCCCCAGGATGGGAGGTATCCTATAGATATAGATAGTGTACTCATGCCTGTCCGAAATGTGAATTATACAATTCATAGTTTTGGAGATGAAAATGGAAACGAAGACATACTTTTTTTGGAAATATGGACGAATGGAAGTTTGACTCCTAGAGAAGCACTTCGTGAAGCTTCTATGACTTTGATTGGATTATTTATTAGTCCTTTTCTACATTCAGAAGCCGAGGGTATTCATTTGAAAGAAAAAAAAAACACGTGTACTTCGTCCCCTTTCACCTTGGAAAGTGAAACATCTGAATTAGAGCTACCGGAAATAGTCAAAAAGTACAAAAAAGACATAAAGAAACAAATA
>JAMQYH010000858.1:0-19412 GCA_027562975.1 Rhynchospora breviuscula
TAAACCACTTAAAATTTTCGAAAACAAACAGAAAGTAAGATACAATTGATACAGATTTTCCCGGGGCTGGGAATTTTCCTCGCTGCGGGGGGATCGGCCAGATTAAAGAAGGCTTGGAATCATTGAGTTTTCTCTCATCCATTTGATTTAGTGGATCATTTTTTACCTTCAGTTACCTATAGCCTCTCGCAATATCCACTTGGAGAGCACAGCTTTTTAGTTCCCCTTGGAGGTCGGTCCGGTTTTTATGCATTTTGCTACGGTCCACTACGGAAGTTCGGCAATTTTTCTGCCTCATTCCTTATGCCTCCAGAAAGAAAATTTAATTTAATTTTTGTTTTTGTTATTTTTCTGATTTTTTTTTTTTTTTTTTTTTAGTTTTGAAAAAACAGTGGTTTAATTGTTTCTAAAACTTGTGCAGATCTACTTACAATTAATCAGGTTTTTGAATTGAGAAAATGATCTTAGGCGAACTTAATCACCCTTTGCCGGCTCTAATCGACTAAATCAATCAATTGCTTGTGAAATTAATCAATTCAATGCTTAAGGGCTCGTTTGGATGCATTGGGAATAAGGGGAATAAGCAATTCCGGGCGGAAATTTTATTATAAACAATCCAAACTCTTCACAAAGTTACACACTTCCCAATACTTTCCGCCTAGGAATAGGCTATTCCTCTTATTCCCAAGCGATCCAAACGAGCCCTAAGAAAACGACTTCTCAGACAATTTTCAAATCCTAACCTTAGGTTGCTCAAATCAGTTTCATCAAATTCATTTAAAAAAGATTTTCAATAAAATTCGCTTCCCTGCCTTAATTTCCTAAGTCACAATCGCTAAGCTTATCCATTAAATCCTTAAAGCTTATCTAAATGCAACATTAAATGATTAAAAATGCAATTCCTACATGTATATACAAAAACCAGCTAACAATTGTACTTGGAACGGCCAGTTCTGGGCTGGAACGACCCAATGGGGCGGACCGTTCTGTTTGTGGAACGGACCGTTCCATGCACATTTGTCAGCTGTCTATTAGTTCTGCCAAGTCTGAAACGGACTGTTCTGGACTAGAACGACCTTTTGGGGCGGACCGTCCTGTTTGTGGGACGATCCGTTCCAACCTTGACAGAAATATGCAATATGCCATGAAGTGCATCCTATCGTACCAGTTTTCGATTTTTCTCGATCTTTACCCCCCCCAAAGCTTATCTAAAGGACTGTCCCTAGTCCTGATTAGATACAAGAAAGAAAATAAAGGAGAGAAAAACAGAAAACTTACTGAACTTGGCTCAGTGATGTGGTAGGTCCTGCGGTGGTCCGAAGATATGGCTGGCCAACCGTGCTAGCAGGTCATCATTTCGTTCATTCCGCTCGTCCTGCTGTTGCCTCCAGATTCTGTTCTCTTCTCGCTCACGCCTCCTTTCTTCTCTGTCTTCATCTATCGAGGCCTGGATGTTCCACTGTGCAGTGTGGATATCCTGGAGAATGTCGTGGTAGGCGTGATCAAATCTGCCTTGCCACTGGCCTGGGGATGGCTCTTGATGATGGGGTATCTCATGAGTCGGCAACCCTCCCCAAAATATATCCTCACGCTGGTTAGTCTGTGGCTCATAGAATGGTTGGACTGGTGGCTGATCGGGTGGAGGTGGCTGTGAGCTGGCTGCCTCTGCTGACGTACCTGCTCCGGCTGCTCTAGCTGCGGCCTCCATCTCGGCTAATCGCCGCTGCAATTCCTCCTCTTCATGGTTTATAAATTTGCCATCCTTGTCAACTAGCAGCCAGGTTCTCTTGTTGGTAAGATCAATAGGCCTGTTGAGAGGAAGAGGGAAACGGTATCGACCAAGATGTATTGGTACTCGTTTCCAACCTGAGCCACCATCTGCATGCAACATTAAATCCTTAAAGCTTATCTAAATGCAACATTAAATGATTAAAAATGCAATTCCTACATGTATATACAAAAACCAGCTAACAATTGTACTTGGAACGGCCAGTTCTGGGCTGGAACGACCCAATGGGGCGGACCGTTCTGTTTGTGGAACGGACCGTTCCATGCACATTTGTCAGCTGTCTATTAGTTCTGCCAAGTCTGAAACGGACTGTTCTGGACTAGAACGACCTTTTGGGGCGGACCGTCCTGTTTGTGGGACGATCCGTTCCAACCTTGACAGAAATATGCAATATGCCATGAAGTGCATCCTATCGTACCAGTTTTCGATTTTTCTCGATCTTTACCCCCCCCAAAGCTTATCTAAAGGACTGTCCCTAGTCCTGATTAGATACAAGAAAGAAAATAAAGGAGAGAAAAACAGAAAACTTACTGAACTTGGCTCAGTGATGTGGTAGGTCCTGCGGTGGTCCGAAGATATGGCTGGCCAACCGTGCTAGCAGGTCATCATTTCGTTCATTCCGCTCGTCCTGCTGTTGCCTCCAGATTCTGTTCTCTTCTCGCTCACGCCTCCTTTCTTCTCTGTCTTCATCTATCGAGGCCTGGATGTTCCACTGTGCAGTGTGGATATCCTGGAGAATGTCGTGGTAGGCGTGATCAAATCTGCCTTGCCACTGGCCTGGGGATGGCTCTTGATGATGGGGTATCTCATGAGTCGGCAACCCTCCCCAAAATATATCCTCACGCTGGTTAGTCTGTGGCTCATAGAATGGTTGGACTGGTGGCTGATCGGGTGGAGGTGGCTGTGAGCTGGCTGCCTCTGCTGACGTACCTGCTCCGGCTGCTCTAGCTGCGGCCTCCATCTCGGCTAATCGCCACTGCAATTCCTCCTCTTCATGGTTTATAAATTTGCCATCCTTGTCAACTAGCAGCCAGGTTCTCTTGTTGGTAAGATCAATAGGCCTGTTGAGAGGAAGAGGGAAACGGTATCGACCATAGATGTATTGGTACTCGTTTCCAACCTGAGCCACCATCTGCATTTCAACCAGTTGTCTCATGGAGACCCGGTTTGGGCCCCCACTCCGCTGCATCTCAGACAACGCCAAGTCATACTGCTGCACCAGATGGGTGACATAGCCACCGATTGTGATCTGACCTTTGCCGCTTCTCAAGTTATTTGCCTGCTTCTCGAAATGTTTCATCATCATGTAGGCAAGGTTCAGTTGAGCGTCGCCTTTTGGATAAAATATCTGGTTGAGAATGGCTTGTTCCCCCCTTGTCAATTTTACCCCCGACTCACCCTTGGCAAAGATGGTGAGTGAGAGCATCCTCTGGATGAACCGGATGGTAGGGTGTTGAATGTGAGAGGAGCGGCGTTCGTTGACTGGTTTTTTGTGCTCCAGTGAAAGCTCTTCCCACAGATCCTCCTCAAATAACTCATCAGTTATCGTGCCATTCTCAAGCCCAAAGATACGGGCAAAATCAAGCTCTGTGGCGACATATTTCTTACCATCCACCCGAAATGTGAGCTGCCACAAATCATTTTTATGATAGAGGTCGAGAGAGCACAGAAATTCCATTGTCAAGGCTGTGTAGGCTGGAGCTCTGATCTTCCAGAACCTCGGGCGAAACCCAATTGCTCTGGTCAGCCTGTAGAAGTCCTCCCTGATGCCTAGTGTGTCAAGTACCCGCAGATCGATCGAGCGGGTATTCTCAAATTTTTTGTTCAGGAGGTTTCTGTATCGCTGCTTTGCCTGGCTGCCCTTGAGGCGGATGTGCACATTTGCTAGCTCAATGCTGGCTGGTTGTGCTGGCCGGGTTTGTGTCTCAGGGACAAGATCCGCGGCCTCTTCTTCTTCAGTATTTTCTTCAGCCTCTGCTTCGGCTGTTTCACCTTGTTCCTCTTGTTCCGTGTCTGAAGCAGCCTCTAGTTGGGACCAGTCAATTGCATCGGTATCCATCCGTCTCTGTGGAATATAGGGCATGATTTCTGTGTCAGGAGGTGGATAGTCAACTGAGTATGGTGGCGTGGCAGACAATGGATGTTCTGGTGTGGTGATCAAGTCTTCTGGCCTGAGCGGTAGCCTATCCAGAGGTGGTACCGGATTTGATTCCTTTGTTGGCCATGGCACATTGAATTCTGGAGGGATTGGGACAGATGTCTGGCCTGTTCTCCTAGTTCCCTTGCGGAAGAATTTAGAGATTTTGTCACCCAACGAACCAGAAGATGAGCTGGAAGACATGGAACGGACCGTTTGAAGCTTGGAACGGAGTGGTTTGGCTGGGAAGATTGGCTGTTGGAATCTGGTTTGGTGATGGGGCGGACCATTCCAAGATTGGGACGGACCGTTCTGGATTGGTTGGACGGGGAGGTTTTGGTCAGGACGGGTTGGTTTGGAATCTGGTTTGGCGATGGGGCGGACCGTTCCAAGATTTGGACGGACCGTTCCACTCTGGCTTTGGACAGAAAAGGTGAAGTTTTATGGTTTCGATTTTCCTCGGGTTTTGGTTCGATTTTGGTGCAGTATTGAGTTGGGTTGTTACCTGGAATAGAAAGAAGGAGAGAAAAAGGTGATGTTACCGAACTTTCCGATGAGGGTTAGTGGTGGCGGGGCGGAGCTGGTGGCGCCGGCGTTTCTTCGAGTAATCGGAGAAATTGTGGGGTCCACCGACTTGAGAGTACTCTGGAGAGGTGAATGGTGGCAAGAGGCGGCGAAAATAGTTGCGATCTCGTCGGATTTGGTGGTGGCAGAGAGAGAGAGTTGGAGAGATGGGTTTGAGAGAGGGAGAGTTTGAATGATTGGTTTGGGAGAGGAATAGAAGGGGACGGGTCGGATAAGGTGAGGAGGCGGGTTGGTTAGGCTTAGTAGGTAGTTAATGATAGTGGGTAGTTATTGGGTTTGGATCTGGGTCCTATGTTAAGTTTAAATGGGGCGGACCGTTCCAAAATTGGGACGGACCGTTCCATATGGTTTTCTCGTCCGTTCCGTATTGTATTGTCGTCCGTTCCGTATGCGTCGTACCAGCTATGGACCTATGCGTCCTGATGATGGGACGGACCGTTCTGGATTTGGAGCGGTCCGTTCCAATCCCTAAAAAAAAACTGAAATTAAACAAGTACAGACTAAGCCAAGTATTTATCATTATTCCTATTTTTTTTTTTTTTTTTTTTTTTTTTTTTTAACCCTTGGGTTGCCTCACAAGCAGCGCTTGTTTAAGGTCTCGAGCCTGACCCCGTATGGCTACGTCTCTACGGTTGAGGGGTTGTCCAAAAATCGCACTTCCCCTCCTTCTGGTGTGGTTTGACTGATGTAGAGCTTGAGTCGTTGGCCATTCACTTTGAAAATATCTGATCCTTCCTTCCAAATATCTACTGCTCCGAATGGGTAAACATTTCTAACCTCATATGGACCAGTCCATCGGGACTTTAATTTTCCCGGAAACAACCTCAATCGCGAATTAAACAAAAGCACAAGATCACCCTTTTTAAAATCTCGCCTTTGGATATGCTTATCATGCCAATTCTTTGTTCTCTCCTTGTACATCTTAGCATTATCATAGGTGTTCAGTCTGATCTCTTCTAACTCATGCAAGTCTAGAACTCTTTGTTCTCCTGCTGATTTATACTCCAAATTGAGTGCTCTGGTTGCCCAATATGCCTTGTGTTCGATCTCAACAGGCAAATGACACGCCTTTCCATACACCAGCTTGAATGGACTCATCCCGATCGGAGTCTTGAATGCGGTTCGGTATGCCCATAGTGCATCATCCAACTTCAGTGCCCAATCCTTCCTTGTACTCCCAACGGTTTTCTGCAGGATGTTCTTAATTTCTCGGTTAGATACCTCGACTTGGCCACTTGTTTGCGGGTGGTAAGGTGTTGCCACCTTGTGTTTCACTCCATATTTCTTCAGCAGATTGCCAAATTGTTTGTTGATGAAGTGTTTACCCCCGTCACTGATGACAGCTCTCGGAGTTCCAAACCGAGGAAAGATGATCTTGGTGAACAGCTTCTTGACTGTGGCTGAGTCGGCATGCTTGCTCGGAATAGCTTCAACCCATTTAGACACGTAGTCTACTGCTACAAGGATGTATTCATACCCGCACGAAGATGGGAAGGGCCCCATGAAGTCAATCCCCCACAAATCAAAAATTTCAACCTCCAAAATCGGGTTAATTGGCATTTCTTGTCGGCTGGATATATTACCCATCTTTTGGCACTGATCGCAAGACAAAACAAACTCCCTCGAATCTTTAAAAATAGTCGGCCAAAAGAAACCTGATTGAAGGACTTTAGCTGCAGTTTTCGAGGTTGAAGCGTGACCACCATAGGCGGATGAATGACACTGATAAAGAATTTGCTGCACCTCTTCCTTTGGTATGCATCTTCGAAATATTCCGTCAACCCCAAGTTTCCACAAAAATGGGTCCTCCCAGAAGTAATATTTCGCGTCAGCTAGGAACTTCTTCTTTTGCTGAGAAGACATCTTATAGGGCATGACTTTGCTGGCTAAAAAGTTCGCGAAATCAGCATACCATGGAACTTCCTGGTTTGGGACGGATCGTTCCAGATTGGGGCGGACCGTTCCATCTAACCGTTCTGGCTCAGGCTGGGCCGTTCTGTCTGCTGCTACAGCGTCTTCAGAGGCTGGGACGGTCCGTTCCAGTCTGGGGCGGTCCGTTCCAGACTAGATTATCATCAAATATTCGTCTGGAAACGAGTCGTTGATCGGTATGGATCCAGTTCCTTGGTCTTCTATTTTCAATCTGGACAAATGATCAGCCACACTATTTTCTGTACCTTTCTTGTCGCGTATTTCGAGGTCGAATTCTTGCAGTAAGAGAACCCATCGAATGAGTCGTGGCTTGGCATCTTTTTTGGATAGGAGGTATTTGAGTGCTGAGTGATCGGTGTAGACTATAACCTTTGAGCCAACCAGGTATGACCTGAATTTGTCTAAGGCATAGACTACTGCTAGAAGCTCCTTTTCGGTTGTGGTGTAGTTGACTTGCGCCTCATCCAGCACTTTGCTCGCATAATAGATTGCATAGGGCTTCTTGCCCGTCCGCTGTCCTAGCACTGCACCGACCGCGTAATCACTAGCATCACACATCAATTCGAATGGCTGATCCCAATTTGGAGGTTGCAAGATAGGGGCAGTTACAAGCGCTTCCTTCAACCTATTGAAAGCATCAACACAATTTTGATCAAACAGGAATTCAGCATCCTTCATTGTTAAATTGGTTAATGGCTTAGCAATTATAGAGAAATCTTTAACGAAACGCCTATAGAAGCCTGCATGCCCAAGAAAGCTCCGCACATCTTTTACACAAGTTGGCAATGTTAGCTTTTCGATCACCTCCACCTTCGCTTGATCGACCATGATTCCCTGTTCTGAAATTATGTGGCCCAAAACAACTCCTTCTTGCACCATGAAATGACATTTTTCCCAATTCAATACAAGATTGACTTCCTCACATCTCTGCAAAATTTTTGACAAGTTAGCCAGACAATGATCAAAAGAAGTACCATATACTGAAAAATCATCCATGAAAACTTCCATGTCTTTTTCGATAAAATCCGAAAATATTGCCATCATAGCTCTTTGGAACGTTGCTGGCGCATTACACAAACCAAATGGCATCCTACGGTATGCATAAGTTCCATACGGGCATGTAAAAGTTGTTTTTTCTTGGTCAAGTGGGTGAATTGGTATTTGGAAGAAACCTGAATAACCATCTAAATAACAAAAGAAAGAATGCTTAGCCAGTCGTTCGAGTAATTGGTCAACAAAAGGCAGAGGGAAGTGGTCCTTTCGTGTTGAAGCATTCAGCTTGCGGTAGTCCACACACATCCTCCATCCAGTGACAATCCTTGTTTGGATCAGCTGGCCATCATCTTTCTCAATCACTGTTGTGCCTCCCTTCTTTGGGACGACATGAATGGGACTGACCCATTTGCTGTCTGAGATCGGGTAGATGATTCTAGCTTCTAAAAGTTTCTGCACCTCCTTCTTCACGACTTCACTCATGTTCGGGTTGAGTCTCCTTTGATGTTCTACTGTCGGTTTTGAGTCTTCTTCAAGTAAGATCCGGTGGGTACATATCGAGGGATCGATACCCTTAAGATCTTCGATAGAATATCCAATAGCCTTGCGGTGAGCCCTCAACTCCTTTAGTAGCTTATCAGTCTGATCCAAGTCGAGTTTGGCGTTGACGATGACAGGAAAGGTCTGGTTGGGACCTAGGAATTCGTACCTAAGGCTCTCTGGTAATGTCTTCAATTCTAGTTTACCTTTCTCTGACTGGCAGCTCGGACGGTCCGTTTCAAAACGGGGTGGACCGTTCTGATCTGAATCGAGGCTGAAAATCTGGTCGATTTCAGCCACTGATCGAAGCTGCATGCTGACCTGGTCCGCCTGGATCTGGGGCAGACCGTTCCAGCCCTCTCTGGCAGCCAAGTATTCAACGGTTTGCAGAATTTCGTTGAATATCAAGTCTGCCTCCTCCTCTTCAGGTGTGGCCGAGAAGGAATGGTATGCTTGCACAATCCGATTGTTGAATGTCTCTTCAACCATGGCTTCCAATGATTCAGCCATAAAAATTGAATCCATATGGTCTGGCATCCGCATCGCCTTTTCCACATCAAACTCAATTTTCTCATCTCCAACTTCCAATTTCATCTTGCCGGTTCTGCAATTGATGAACACACCGGCTGTGGTGAGGAAGGGTCTGCCCGGGATGATAGGAACTTCAGGATCTTCCTCCATATCAACCACCACGAAGTCGCATGGAACAAAGATGTCTCCAACTCGAATTGGCACGTCTTTCACCTCCCCCAATGGCAATCTTATTGAATTATCAGCAAGTCTCAAAGTCACCGGGGTTGGCTCTAGTTCTCGTTTTCCAATTCGATGAAAGATAGTTTCAGGGATCAGGCTGACGCTTGCTCCAATGTCCAGCAACGCTCTCTTTATACCTAAATCACCAACTTTACAAGGAATAGTAAATCTACCTGGATCCTTCATCTTCGGCGGCATTTTCTTGATGTTTGGAGTGTCGGGATCTCCTGACAAGGCCATGACACCACTCAATTCCAAGTTCTTCTTGTTGGATAAGAGATCTTTGAGAAACTTGGCGTAGGATGGCATCTTTGACAAGAGGTCAGTGAAGGGAATAGTGATTTTCATTTGCCTCAAGATATCCAGAAATTTTCCGTATTCCCTGTCCTTCTTAGCCTGAGCTAGCCTCTGCGGGTATGGGACTTCAACCGGAGGATCGTTCGGCGTCGCGGTCTCAACTCTGGGCAAGGTTGGGGCGGTCCGTTCCGAATTGGGGCGGTCCGTTCCAGCTTGTCGTTCCGGCTCAGGCTGGTCCGTCCCAGATGTGACTGGTTGCTGGATGTCTGGGGCGGTCCGTTCCATACCTCCGTTCCAGCTCTGGCTGGTCCGTCCTAGCTGAATCTGGCTGCAAATCCTTGGGCATCTCAGGGCCATCGTAACTAGTCCCGCTCCTCAGTCTGTGCGTGACGCTTTTGCACTCTTCTCTGGGATTGGTTTCAGGTTGGGTTGGAAACATGCCTGGCTTGATTAGTGCCCCTGAGTTGGCTTGATCATTCCCTTGGTTCAGCTTGTTTATGAGTAGGCCTAGGTCTTCTCTTAGCAGTTTGATCTCGTCATGGACTGAGTGATTGAATATCCCTTGGTTCTGCATAAACTTCTCTATTGTTCGCTGAGAGAGCCCGCTATGGGCGTTAGTGCTATTGTTGGAGTTTGATGCTTGACCAGTTTGGCCCGGATTGGCACACCCGTTGGGGTTGCTGTACGAGAGACCTGGGTGGTTCCGTTTGTCGCGATATGAGTAGTTATTGCTTGGGAAGAAGGAGAGAGGAGTAATTATGGCATTGACATTCTCAGGCTGGTCCTCCCTGGCTACCAAGTGACAAGACTTGGCTGTGTGACCTTCATCTTCGCAGATTTGACATACGGCGGCGGATTCGGAGGGTTTTGATGATTTTGCACTTATGTTTTTGAGCATGACCGTCAAAAAATCGAGTTGAGATTGGAGGTGAGTGGATTTGTCTACTTCAAACACGCCTCCTTTGTTCTTTGAGCGAACCGACCAATTTGTCTGAGATTGTGCCATGCTTTCAATCAAAGCTTTTGCATCCCTGCATCCCATCTCCAGAAAAGCACCACCTGCAGTTGAATTTATATTCTGACGAGTTATGTCATCCAATCCATCATAAAAACTAACAATCAGTCTACTATCAGGTACATCATGATGTGGACACATTCTTTGTAGGTCTTTAAACCGTTCCCATGCTTCGAACAGGTTTTCATCTTGGTCTTGCTGAAAGGTTAACAATTCCTTAACTAATTTGGTCGTTTTTACCCTAAGATAAAACCTATCCAGGAAGGCTTTGGTCAAATCGTTCCATGTTTCAAAGGGTCGGTCATTAAAACTATTCAACCAATCTTCGGCTTTGTCCCTAAGAGAAAAAGGAAAAAGAGTTAGGCGAATTATATCCAGATCCACTTCTTCAGGAACCAAGGTTGTGCAATTTCGCAGGAAGGATTGTAAATGCCTGTTGGCATCTTCATGAGGAGATCCTGCAAAAGTGTTTTCCTTGATCAAAGACACGAGGCCAGGATTATAGAAGAAATCCCTGGTCCTCTCGGCTTTCGGTGGTTTGACCCCAAGTCGGATGTTATTTGCGGTAGGTGCCCCGATCTCCCTCAAAGGTCGAGTTGCCTCAGCCTCCTTGGCAGCTTCAAGTGCCTCACGCAATGCGCGCTCAAGTTCAGTTTCGTTGTTGTTGCCCCCGTTTCCGTTTAAGTTGTCTCCCATTGCTTCTATGTCAGTTGATGCGGTTGATGTGGTTCGTCCTAATGTGAAACGAAGTGTCTCGGATTGCGCTACAGGTGGCTGTGTTCCAGAGAGATTCCTACGATTTCGCTGGTAGAAAAGGCGAAAAGGCGGAACCAAAGAACTGTCACCCTGCCTCTCGGTCTGCTCAACTGTTTCTGGAATTTGCTGTTGCAAAACCGCACGGTTAGGTCCAGATGAGGAAGAGCTCGCCTGAGAGGGGTTCTTCTTCCCTTTTCTTGGATGTCGAAAGTCGTAGTTGCAAGTGCTGGTGGTGGTTTTCTTCTTTCCAGCCAGCGCGTGTTCCTGCAATTTCCAAAAACCAAGAAAAAGTGAAAAGAGATAAAGAGAAATTAGTCTAACTTGAAAACTAAACTTAGATAAAGGCACCGTCCCCGGCAGCGGCGCCAAAATTTGATCGGTTATTCTGTGCGTACGGGTCAAATTTAATCCTTAATTACCGATGCGAATTCGTTTGCAGTACAGTTTAAGGGTCGAATCTCGGGGACGGACTATTCTGTTTCTAAGTTTCAGTTTGAACAATTCAAACTAAATTCTGGTTTTAATATAAATCAATAAGTTTCAACAGTTCTAAAATAAAGAATAATAAGGTAAAGTTCAATCCCTAAATTACCAAATTCTAACTCGAACTAAAGATAATCAAGTTAATGAAAATTAGGGGTTTAGATCCTTGAACAATTCTCTGTGTCAAAGTTGGAACGGTCCGTTCCATCACTGGAACGGTCCGTTCTGGACTTTGTCAATTGATCAGAACAGGTCGTTCCAGGCCAGACTCCCCCTTCCGGGCGGTCCGTTCTGACCTTGGAACGGTCCGTTCCGATCAATTGATACTTATTTTGTCATGAGTTTTAATTATTAATTAAATGTTTTTATGCGAGATTAAACAATACGTAACCTAAAGACTTGTACTCTAACTCCCGTTCAGGTCAAGCTATTAAGTTTTATTGTTTAACTCCTAGAACGCCTAAATTTCAACTTCCGTTTCTTGGTTTAGTTGTTCTAGTCTACTTCTCGAGTTTTGGTAAACTTTTAATCTTCCGATTTCAAGTTAAACCCTAGTTTATTAAGGTCTGGTTTAATCCTTCCGGATATCGCCTACCGAACAGTAAAATTACTAAGTTAATGTGGCTGCGATTGATTTTAATCCTAACAGTTAAACTAGGCCTTTGTTTAACGAGGTAATCAGATCAAACAGAGACAAACTTAAGCAATTAAATAGAAAATTAAAGTGCAAGAAGCATAACATAACTTAATTTAACTAATAATTAAAGATTCAAATAAAAAACAAGCAACTAGAGAAAGGTTCTCAGACCATAGCCCCTAAAACTACTCTACTCTAATAAATCCATGCAAGAACAAGCAGGTTTCATTAAATACAAAGACATAGAAAGAGAAAAATCAAGTTTACAATAAGTTGCGCTTGAAAACTCCACGTTTCTGTGCTCTGTCCTGTCTGGGGCGGACCGTCCTGGCTCTGGAACGGGCAGTTCCAGATGCAGTTGGTCGTCTCGGCAGGCTGTCTCCTTTTCTGAGTTGGAAAGAGGCTAAAACCTAGAATTTCGAACTTAGCCTTAATTGAAGACAGGACAGAGCTTTTATAATGAGGCAATGGTGGCTTCAAACGTGGGAGACGTGCTTCTGGAAGGTCGGTAATAGAGGAAACCGACTTGACAAACATAGCCTTCTATTTTTAGCAATCCAAAGATAGCTGGAACGGCCCGTTCTGAGTCTGGGGCGGACCGTTCCAGTCTGGTCAGGGCAGTCCGTCTGAAGTCTGGTTGAGTCCGTTTGGACTTGGTTCCTCTGGTCAGGGCGGACCGTTCCGTTGTGCGGGCGGTCCGTTCCAGTCTGTATGAGCAACTCCCGTTTGCTTTTTCCCTCTGTTCTTAATGCCGAATAAATGCTGAACCTGCAAAATAAACTTGCCAGGCTACGGCTGGACTTTTCTACAACCTAAGTTAGCAGAAATTGATAAAAACACATGCATTTGAATGTAATTTTAGGGCTTAATCTGGTTGGAAATTGAGTATGAAAACCATACATCACTAAGCTAGCGATCCCCCCATCCAGCGCATCATTTTCTCATCCAGCGCATTGCATTTTATCTCGTACGTAAATGTTCAGTTGGATAAGTACAAATGTTCTGTTAATTGAGTATAAATGTTCAGTTAGTTGTAATAAAAAATGTAAATGTTATCAGCAAAAATGTTCATTTGGATAAGTATAAGTGTTTAGTTTAGCAAGAACAAATGTTCAATTTCGTAAGTACAAATGTTTAGGTTATTACATATAAATGTTCAGTTTATTAAGTATTACTTTCAATTTTTTTAAATAGGTGCATGTCAAGCGAAGGGGTCACGAACCGGAAAAAAACCACATGAAAAAATTAGAAGGGGTCATAAACCGATTCAGTTCAAATTAAATTTTTTCTGACTCTGCCCCTGGCGCGCCTCTCTCCAAGGCTGACGCGACTGACGCAGGGCCCTATATAATAAAACCATAGTTGACGTATTTAACTGAACACTTTTGATTATTAAACTGAACAGACAACAACGATGGCGCGGATGGTTTTTTTAGCAATGACATTTATCATTCCTGCATGATTTAGGCACATCGACCGGATCCGGGATCCGGATGGAGGAGAAATTCTCGTCTTCGGGCTCTAATTAAGTGGGCTGCCTAACGTATAAAGATAATAGGCTTTCTAATAAAAAAATACAGGCCTGGGCTCCCAAATAAAACAAGTTGAAGAATGAAGAGCTACATCTTAGATCTTACCTTTCATATTCTACTTCATATTTTTTCCCATTTTTCTATTTACAACAATGGCTGAGGTACTTTCTGTATAATTAAATATGAAGAATATCATAGAGTGTAGCAGGGGTTTGTAAATTTTTTAACTATTTGAAATTAAACCTATTACTATTTTACTTTCTTCTTCTGATTTCATTTTCTATCATGTTTATGACTCGATCAAATAAAGCAACAAAAAGTCCTCCACTCGAGGGACGTGATTTTCTCTCTATTATATTTATATATTCGTTCTTCAATCTAATAAACTTATTCAAATAAAATTGCTTTGGAATTTTTTTTGAACAATTTCTGTATTTTAGATAAAAGTGATGTCTCAGCGCTGATGTGGATACTAGTAATACCATTCACATCATCACTTTTAATGGATGAGCAAGGTTCTGCTACCAACATTTTGGTTGCTCCCAAATGCCAACATTTTACTATTAAGTTATTTTTTCAAATTTTAAAATTCAAACGTTAAATCCAAACAGTTGATCTTATTTAGTTTAATGAGCGATGCGTTTTCAAATAAGTTTTGTAAAATTTGGAATTTATTTGATACTCAATCAATAGATAGAAAACAAACGAACCTAGTTAACTACGATGGATTCGTTCTAATACGTTCATGTTTTAGCCTTTGATCGAGTATCAAATAAATTTCAAATTTTATAAAACTAATATGAAAATGCATCGCTTGTTAAACTAAATAAGATCAACGGTTTGGATTTAATATTTGAATTTTAAAATTTGAAAAAGTAACTTAATGGTAAAATATTGGCATTTGGGGGCAACCGAAATGTTGGTAGCGGAACCTTGCTCTTAATGGATATTGGTGTTTGACATATATATGTCATTATTAAATTAATGAAAACGATTATTTATATACATTCTCATCTTATTGTTATCATACAGATGCCAAAGTGGATTGTTATTTAATTTGTTGGCCGATAATATAGAAGAACTAATTTGATATTATACAAAAATTTTGAATGACACTTTTAAAATTATCAAGATTAAAAATAAGAAGAGCTATATTAAGGACTAATTTTTATAATTTATTCGCTAGATAATTTCCAGCATGCGACTACTTGCATTTTGGCATATTCAAATCGCGAGACAAATAAGACCAAGTAGCCGGCCCAATAAAATAAATAAATAAATTCAAGAAAAAAGACAAGGTGCTGACTCAATTTACTAATGTACTAATATTTTAATATAAATTTAGCAACAACAACTCAAATATCTTCCTAGGACATTATGTTCAGATACTACGTCAGCTGTATTTGCCTAAAGGAGTGCAATCGTACAAATGTCTTGACGCTTGCTTAAATTTATTTCGTCTGCAAATTATGTTTCATCTATGATCTTATAATTACGTTATTTAAAAAAAATGCCAAATAATTTTTTTTTCCAATTGCTTTCTTCCCTGTTTAGTTTAAACTGAAAATTCATAGTTATTGATGATTTAATTTTGCTTTTTCATTTATTCTGATAAATAATATGTTGAATTTAGCATTTTCAGTTACTATATACATCTTGCATGTTAATATGTCATGATTTTGAGTTGAATTAATAAGTTCAAAAGGAAACAAATAGGTCTAATTTTTTTTTTTTTTTTTTGAGAATATAACAAAAAAGTTTTAAACCGGGAGAAACAAAAATTGATCCGCTGACTAAATGACGTCCACATGAAGAAATATACAAGAACAATACCACACAGAAATAATCCGAGTTTGAACTTTGAACTGTAAACATTAAGCACCTTATGACACGTAATTATCCAGTAAAAAGTCGTACAAACGCGTGTACAGTGAGCATCGTTCCACTTGTCGGTTCTCTCTATCGGTCACGGTCAGGACTCTCGACAGTTTCTCGCGTTTAGATCCCGCTAGATAGTTTTCGGGCAGATTCATCGTTTCTCTACACGGTCAGACACTCTTTTTCTTTCTTACGTGTCGCCTTCCTCATTTCCCTCGGTCTTTTCCTTCCAAAATTAGAATTCTCAAATCTCAGGCGAGGCGAATGTACCCACTCAAGGAGAAATCAGCGAAATAACGAGAGAGATAGAGAGAGAGAGAGAGAGAGAGAGAGAGAGAGAGAGAGAGAGAGAGAGAGGAGAAGAGAGGCGATTTGATCGATTCGTCAATGGAGTCGGACGAACCAGCGGAGGTGGGACAGTTGGGAGAGAGGGAAGGAAAGAGGAGGCCATGGTTGAGGCGAGGTCGGTGGAGGTATAGAAGCGTGAAGAATTATTGCCAGCTCGTGGAGTACAATTCTCTCCCAGGTTATTTGAAAGATAACGAGTATATATTGAGGTATTACCGATCCGAGTGGCCGATTCGCCAGATTTTGCTCAGTATTTTCACCATTCACAATGAGACTGTCAATGTCTGGACGTATGTATAATTCCCATCTCCTTTTTGTGTTTCTAACTACATATCTTATACATATGTTGTTTATAATTCCAAAATTACTTGCTCAATTTGACAAAGGTATTTAACCATGTTTTTTTCTAAATTAGTGGTACCATAGTAACATTTGTACTATGTTAAAGTGTAAAAATTATCTAGAGTTCTCAATTTTTAGGGATCTTTTTCCTCTTTCATTTTCTTGAAGGTTGATAGTATTATATTTACTACCAAATTGCCAACCTAAGAGGCACAATTTTGACAAACATGGCACTAGTAAGTTTCTTTTTGTAATTGATATAGCATGCGGATTGATCAAATTTGGTTTTTTTTTTGTTTTTCTTGTCCCCCTTCTTTTTAATATAAGAGTTCTAATTCTTTATTAATTTTTTTTTTCTTTTAAACCCTGTGCTGCTAGTTCTCTGTGTCTTTGGAGTTATGCTAGTTACTTTGATCTTCATATAGACTCCAAAAAATGAATAAAAAATAGCAAAACCTAGATATGTGCAGGTCAAAAGTACCTTGCTTATACCAACTTTCTGTGTTTCTTCAGGCATTTAATAGGATTCTTTCTCTTCCTTGCATTGACAATATACACGGCAACAAAGGTGCCGAAGGTCGTAGATCTCCAATCAATACAGCACCTGCCAGATTTTCTCAGAAAGGCCGATCTCCAATGGATCCAATCTGAGCTGATGGCATGCCTTCCCTCACTGCCACACCTGTCAGACTTAAATAAGCTTAAGCATGAGATAGGGAGCTCACTATCATCACTCGAGATGCTGCCTTCTATCTCACGTTGGCGTCTGTTGGAACTCCTCTCTAGTTGTTTGCCACATAGATTAACATCAAATTCTAACCAGACGGATATCTCTGTTATGGTGAGTTGTTAAGTCTTCATTGGTTTTCTAATTAGATGTTGTGGATTATATATTTAGAATAAGGGTTCTATATGTTATCCTGAAGCAAGGAGTATATGTTTGTTGTGGTGATCAGGTCTCAGTGTCTCACCATGTCATGTTTCACTGACAATTATGCAATCATTAATTCTCCACTATTTAAGCTCTTTTTTTTTTGTATTTTCATTACCTAGTTAGTTTTCTGATTGCTCGAAAAGGGTTAATCAGTAATTTGGACATTAGAGAAACTGGCATATTATTTGAAGTATAATAACTAAACCTCTATATAGGGCTATAGACATCGCAGACTGGATCCATATACAGATTTTAGACTTCATTCAATATAAGCCTTCTTGGTTGAACAAATCAAAGATATTTAGCCTTTTCACAATGCAGAAGAACGTGAAGGATGATGTGGCAAACATGATAGCCCCTCTAATGGTGCGACCAATTGCAAGATGGCCTTTTTTCGCCTTCCTAGGGGGGGCTATGTTCTGCTTGCTGGCCAGCAGTACATGCCACCTCCTCTCATGCCACTCACGGCGTGTTGCCTACATTATGCTTCGGCTTGACTATGCTGGGATTGCTGCTCTAATCGCAACGTCATTCTACCCTCCTGTCTACTATTCCTTCATGTGCCACCCCGTGTTCTGCAACCTGTATCTCACAATGATCACTCTTCTCGGGGTTGCCACTGTGGCATTCTCCTTGTTGCCTGTGTTTCAGAGCCCTGAGTACCGTACCTTGCGTGCTTGTTTGTTTCTCGGGATGGGTTTATCAGGGGTTATCCCGGTATTGCATAAGCTCGTGCTTTTCTGGCATCGACCTGAAGCATTGCACACTACGGGGTGAGCTCTTATTTATGTTGGAAAAAAAAGATTTTATTTTTTAGAAATGGAGTTATTTGACGAAGAATTGGTGAAAATTAACGTACTTCTTTGAATGTGAAAATCTTCTAATTTATAGTTGAAAAATTTTATACTAATTGCCTGGTACAAGATGAGGGATTAGAACTGACTTTCCATTGTTTAAGATTTGGAGTTTGTTTGGGATTTTTGGTTTGGCACTTAATGTTTGGAGATTTGGTCTTGGATGTACCAGGGTTAGGTTTACGAATTAAAGCTGACATGAGGAGCAGTTTACCTCATTTGTGTAGTCAAACATTAGCTGGTGTGGAGGTATACCAACACAATGACTGCATTGGAAAGGGGTACCACAGCCTCAAATGTACTTGCTGGGGGTTTGTCATTGAAGAAGTATTTTATTTACAGTCATAATGTATTGACGAGCATTTAATGGTTAGATTTTATCAGGGTCAGAGTGTAGGGTTCTGTAGGATTTATGATGTAACATTCTCTGAGTTTGGAAAATTTCTGGGCTGAGGATTTACCAAGGTGTAGGGGCTTCCTTTGGTATTAGGGTTTAAGGCTAAATTAAACCTCAAAATATTTTACACAATCAAAAAGGAGCTGGCTCAGAGCAACCCAACTGTTTTGTCTGACACGTCCAGTTAATAATTGTATTGGAGTTTATTTTACTTCCTGTGACATCACTATGTGGAGTTTGCAACTGATTAACATTTTGGTACTTGTGGCAGCTACGAAGTATTGATGGGGCTTTTGTATGGACTTGGAGCACTGGTGTATGCAACAAGAATACCAGAAAGATGGATGCCAGGTAAGTTTGACATTGCTGGACACAGCCACCAGCTGTTTCATGTGCTGGTAGTAGCTGGTGCCTATACTCATTACCATGCAGGCTTGGTCTATCTCAAATGGAGAGACCTTGAAGGTTGCTAGTGCTGTGCACCAAATTTAGTTCTATATTAGATTGCTAGTAAATAATCAGGGTTATGGAAAAAATTGGAACTGTAAATTGGATGTATTTCCTGGGTTGTTTTAATTGGCGCTGGACTTTCATTGCTATATTAATCAATTGTTTATGATTGTGTAGTTAATTCCAAGAATTTTGCATCATAGTCATTCGAATGGTTACTGTATAGAATGGTAGGAAATAAAGAAATAATTTTAAAATACTTGTAGATAGGTAATTAGCAAGATAGATGATTTTAAAATACTTTTAGATGCTTTTCTTTTTATTATGCAGTCACGTCCGTGGTCAATAGAGCAATGGGATTGATGATTGAATTAAATCTTTTTGGGTAAAACTTAAAAAAAGCATTTTTTGGATGATTTAGAGTAATAATTTACGAACTCTTGTACTCTGGAAAAAAAAAAAAATAGATCTTCTCTAGTATAGCAGAACATTGCACTGACCCAATGAGGGAAGTAAAAACTGACATTCCAAGAAAATCTGAAGTGTTGGGAACAATTGTAAAATTTTTGTGGTTCAGTTTTATGTTCAACTTCTGGTGCAAATATTCTCACAGTGGTGCACCGGAAAACCACCTTCCAATCATAGCTCGGCATTCCTTCAGTTTGTACTCTGGAGCCGCGTGGCCGGCACCCTACGAGAAAAGTTGTTTGACGAAAAATGATCAAATTTAATGTAAGCTACCTTTTTGGGCACCTTAAGC
>JAMQYH010000859.1:0-5000 GCA_027562975.1 Rhynchospora breviuscula
ACAATGTTGATTCATTCTATTTCGCCATTCTTGCGGTTCTAATTGGGACCATTTGGTCTGAGATAAATTGTATTGATAATGACCCCTTAACCAGTTTTTCCACAATTGACTCTTAGTCATTTTCTTATGACTTGATTTGGAATCAAATATCCCTCGATAATAATCTTTGATTTGATCCTTAATAAAAGGATAGGTCTCATTATATTGAAGTAAAGATCTAAAGTGATATTTGTTAAGGAATGGGCTTTGTGATAATTTGTAAAATACATATGCTTGGGACAAGGAGGATAAGTCATAATCCATTTTGGAATGATTCTTTTTTTGAGTCCAAAAAAAGTTCATTGTATTTTGATCTCTTTCCTTCCTCCCTTTTTGATTTGTTTTATTCTTGGAAATGAATTTCTTCATTTTTTTTTTTATTGATTCAAAGAAAAGTTGCGAATTTTTCCTAGTCCTAGGAAGGTTGTTAATCATCCATAGCAAGATATTTATGGATGTTTTTTCAATGAAAAATTTGAGAAAATAACCTGATTTGTGTATTAATCGAATACTTTTTCTTTGAAATATCTTCCAAATAGGTTTCTGTGATTCCGGTCTTTTATCATCACAAATGAGAAGTATTTTGTTCTTTTCTTTTGTGATTTCTTCTATGTCATTTCTGATTCTGATTGTGATATCAGAAAAATTTTGCATTTTTCTTTCTATCACTGACTCAATTGTCCAATTCATGGATGGGATTCCAATGGTGGGTTCATCAATAATATTCTTATTGATTTTGGAATCTTTTCCATTTTCAGTCGGTTCATATACTTTTCTTTTTTTTCCTTTGAAAACTTCGAAAAGTAGGAAAGATTTCTTTTTCACTTCTCTCATTTTTTTTAAGAGTTCTTCATAAATGGGTCTAAAAAAGGAAGGTTGCCTTCGGGGAGACCCAAAAGGTACGCGTGTTTCTCTTCCAAAAACTGTTAAAAAACTCGATTTTCTTGCGTGTTCTTTTCTACTTCGCCAAGGTTTCAAACGAAAAGGAAATATAATCTTTATCTGAATACCATCAGTTAACCAATTCTCGGGAAATTGTGTTTCTGATAATGCAACACCAGAATAAGTACATTTAACATGCATTTCTCTATCCCATTCTTTGAAATCCTCATTCCATTCGGGGGATTGGAATAAGACCATCCGGCCAAGATTTTTAGCTATTATCAAAGAAGGTAACACAATTTTTCTTCTAAGAAAAGACTGGGTTAATAACAGACAACCTCTTATTTGTTGAAGGGCCACATCTGCATCCCAAGCTTCTGCTATTGATCGACGTCGTTCTTTTTCGCTCTCTTTTCTTCTCATCTTGCTCTTTTTCTTTTTCTCTACCAAATCTATTTCCTTTGTCTTTTCCTCCTGCAAGATTTTCCGTTCTTGTTTTCTCCCCACCGAATTCCTAAGAATGAAAAAAATCTTTGAAAAGATTTTGAAAAAGATACCAAAAACAGAAAAAAATATTTTTCGAAAAAAAGAAAAAAGCTTGTTTTCTACTCGATCAAAAAAAAGCGGGGAATGTGGATGTGGTTGATACAAGTCCCAAATAACTGTTTTACGTCTTAGAGGACGCATGATTCCTTTGATTACACCTCGAGAATAATCCGGTAGTTGCGAGTAATGTATCAAATTGATCTGTCCTGGTTCCCCGGATTCCTTCGCCTCATCGGATTGCTTCTCCTCATCGGATTGCTTCTCCTCAAGCGGATTCTTCTTAACCTTCTTCCCCTCCTCAAGCAGATCATCCTCATCCATTATATAAATGAGAATATCTCTGAATTTGCGTAAAGAAATTTCCGCGAATTCTCGTGACTTTTCCTTTTGCTTTTCCTGGTCGTCTTTTTGTTTTTCCTTTTCTTCCCCATGTTTGTCCTCATCTTTACTTTCACTCTCTTCTTTTTCCGGCCTTTCTTCCCTCACTTCCATGTCGTCCATAAAGCCACTTAGCCCTTTAGGAAGATCTTTCTTGATTTCCTCGAATTCAATAGGAAAAATATCAAAAAAGCTTCTTCCCCTTTTTGGCATTTTTACGACTTTTTTAGTAGTTGGATCAGTCACTACTAGTGTGTACAACAAGGTTTGCGAACTTTTTTCTACTCGTTCCATCCACCGTAAGCGATCGTAGGCAGACATAAAGTGTTCACTACTTTCTGTTGGACATTCCTGTATTAGGGGTATACTAACACTAATTTTGTCCTTTTTGAATCCTTCAAACACGCTCTTTCGAATTTCGGCTTCCTGTTTGGGATCTTCCATTTTTTTGGATTTTTCCATTTTGTTTCTCGGATCCTTATTATTTACCTTTCCTATGTATCTCATAGGCGGTCTTTCTGATATCCTTATTGGACTACGATTTGGTCCCTTCAAAAGGGGATCCTCCCGTTTCGAAAAGCATTCTTCTTCATTCTCATCATTACATAATCTGACTCTTTTTTCGAGGATATCTAGAGCAAGAAATCCCTCTTTCTCTTCTAGAACTTTGATTCGACTTCTTAATTCATTGATTAAGTTGTACTTTTTTTTTTTCATTTCTATAAATCCAAATATAATATAAGTATTTCTGAGATTTTAAGTATTTCTGAGATTTAGAAAATTGATTCAATCTTCTTAATTCAGATAATCTTCTTAATTTATTTACTATTCTTAATTCAGATAATCTTCTTAATTTATTTACTAATCTTAATTTCATTGTTTTCGGATTCAGAAACCAATAAGAATTGACTAAAGCAAGTTGTTTTACTAGCGTGTCCAAAAACTCCTTGAGACCATGTCTATATGTAAAAGATATTCTTTTTTTTCCATCACTTCGACATGTACCAAAATAATATTGCCCCATTTCATTTTGTACAGGAATGTCTTGTACAGCACCCTCGTACAATCGATTCTTTTGGATATACCGTAATGGACGATTCCATCGTCTAGAATCAAAAAGACAAGTAACGAATATTCTTGTAAACCTGAATTTAGTCTTTTCCTGCTCTTCTTGATTTCTAACTAATTGAGTATTCTTCGTGTTGGAAGTTGTTTTTCCATTTCTTTTTTCCAGCCTTTCTTGATTTTTCTCTTTCATCTGCTTTTTTTTTCTAGTGTTTCGGCTTTTTTTTCTCTCATTCTCTGATCGAGAAAAGGATGGGGTACTTTGCCTAAATAGAAGATAAAGATGACAAAAGAGAAAATACGGAAGACTTCCTCCATAGAAGATATATATGTCCAGTCTATCAGAGTGTACTTCCAATGCAACACAAGACCCTTGTAGTTCTTCGATCTATAAAAATAAAAATAAGTTTGCCGTATGCAGAATAATACCAACCCAAGCCATTTTGTGAAGAAAATTTGACCAATGAACCAAGCACCAAAACTGCTTGTTACAAATAAAATCTTGTTGTTACATCGAAACATATAAATGTTGGCTAATCTAGCTAACGTTGAGCTTGGTAAAATAAAATGATTTAATAATTGAAAAATGACATTACTCAGGAATACACATTGAATGCTGAAATTACGTATGGAATTTCGGGTAGTTAGTCCATATTCATAATCCAAAAAGTCCTCGTCCTTGTACGATGCGAAATGAAAGAAAAGATAAAGTACAACTAAGATAGTTATTGTATGAGGCTGACTCAGTGCTAGATGCAGAGGGAAATAATAAACTGATACGAGCATTATAAGTTGCCCGACAAGAAAACCAGTTGTCGACGCAACATTCCTCTCGCTCCCTTCTTCCATAACCCGAGTTTTAATAAGAAAGAAAAAAGAGGGCCCTATCGAGAATGTGGTTAAAAATCCAAAATAAAGTCCGAATACGACGACCGATTGAGTTGTTTTACTACAAAAAGTTTGGATAATGTTGATGATTATGTTCATTGTTACTCCCTTTTGATTTTTTCGTTTTTGATTTTTTCGTTTTTGATTTTTTCGTTTTTGATTTTTTCGTTTTTTTTTTCTTCATTATAGAATATTTCTTTAACTGATTCTTTCAGGGACTTGATTTGTTACATAAGTCTTAATTTCATATCTCCGAATGTGAAAAGACGTCAAAATATCTTCATATCGCTAATTAGTACTGCATCTTACAAATTGTAACCATATTATAGAATATTTCTTTAACTGATTCTTTCAGGGACTTGATTTGTTACATAAGTCTTAATTTCATATCTCCGAATGTGAAAAGACGTCAAAATATCTTCATATCGCTAATTAGTACTGCATCTTACAAATTGTAACCATATTATAGAATATTTCTTTAACTGATTCTTTCAGGGACTTGATTTGTTACATAAGTCTTAATTTCATATCTCCGAATGTGAAAAGACGTCAAAATATCTTCATATCGCTAATTAGTACTGCATCTTACAAATTGTAACCATATTATAGAATATTTCTTTAACTGATTCTTTCAGGGACTTGATTTGTTACATAAGTCTTAATTTCATATCTCCGAATGTGAAAAGACGTCAAAATATCTTCATATCGCTAATTAGTACTGCATCTTACAAATTGTAACCATATAAGCTACCAAGATGTTTTTCCCTCAAGCGAGTTCCCCACCAACTGTAGCGGCACCGTCTGCTAAAATTTGACCTTTTTGAATACATTGACCTCCCTGAACGCGGGGTTTTTGGTGGATCAAAGTTTTTTTGTTGGAACCTGGATACTTAACTAAAGGAATACTGAAAGTATTCCCATTCCTTGATAAAAAGATCTTGTGATTATCCGTAAAAAAGACCTTTCCCTGATGTTCAGAAAATCCGGATACTTTACTTCACTTGAATAAGGAAACGTGTTTGATCATTTGCTATTTCAGGAAATTGGATTCATGTATATTGTATTTCAACAAATTGTTTCTATATATCGTATTTCAAAAAAGAAATGTCCTTTTTCACGAAAAAAACCCCATTAGTTGCTCATTATTCATCGACCCCTAAGATCGATCTAGTAATGATCAAATTTCTATTCTGTTTACTAAA
>JAMQYH010000859.1:17500-29362 GCA_027562975.1 Rhynchospora breviuscula
TAGTA
The DNA here is from genome assembly GCA_027562975.1 of Rhynchospora breviuscula. NCBI lineage: Eukaryota > Viridiplantae > Streptophyta > Magnoliopsida > Poales > Cyperaceae > Rhynchospora > Rhynchospora breviuscula. The sequence goes on from JAMQYH010000859.1 coordinate 17,506, forward strand.
AAATAAGAAATTGAAAGATCTCGTTGAAATTGTTCGTTTGGAAATTTCCCGAAAAGCTAATTCTAGGTTCTTCTCTCCATCGGAACAATAAGGCCGTTATGCTTATTACTAAACTTGTTGCAGAGATGGAATAGAACCAAGGTCTATCTTTATGATCAGAGGTTGAATCGATCATCAGAAGAAGAATTAGGCCAAAAATAAGGATACATTCTGGGAAAATGAAGCTTCCATGGAAGAGAAGTAAATGAAAGGCTTTCATAAAAATTCTCGTAGAATCGAGAATGAAGTTTTCATTCTGTACATGCCAGATCATGAATTAGTAACTGCATTGTTTCAAACTTTCTATTTTTGGAATGGGATATTTACGGAATCCCCATGAATAAATAGGATCAAACCGGATTCCATGATATTTCCATAAGATTCCTATTCTTAAGCAAGCCCCCTCGCTCGGGGGCTTAGCTGATCATGATTTATGTTTTATCTTTCTTTTCCTTTTTGTTTGTTTCGATAAAGATATCGTCCGATTCTCTTTCTATTGATTCTTTTCCGATCGAGATGTATGAATCCATGGACCTATGTAGATCCATAGATCCTGTTCATGAATTAACGAAAATGAGCAAAAGTTCTACTTGCCTCTGCCATTTTATGAGTCTCCTCCTTTTTGCGTATGGCCTTGCCACGTTTTTTTGAAGCAGCATCTATTAATTCGGAACTTAATTGTGAAGCCATACTTGTACCCGAACGCTTTCGGGATGCTTCTAATAACCAACGAATGGCAAGTAATATTCCTTGTGGAAATGGGATTTCAACAGGGACTTTATAAGTCTTTCCGTTTTTTCGTCTTCTTGTTTTTACTCCTAGCTTGGGAGTTACTCTAACTATTGCTTGACGTAAAACATATACTGGATTTTTTTTTGTCTCTTTTTGAATATCTATCCCGGCTCGATAGAAAATTTGATAAGCCAATGATTTTTTTCCGTGTTTCATCATACGGTTAACCAACATGTTAACGACTCGACTACAACAAATTGGATCGAATTTTGCAGTTTTTTTTTTTGCAGTACCTCGACGTGACATGCGCGTGAAAGAGGTTCAAGAATCCGTTTTCTTTTTATAAGGGCTAAAAACGAATCAATTTTTTTTTTTTGGCTTTTTGACCCCATATTGTAGGGTGGATCTCGAAAGATAGGAAAGATCTCCCTCCAAGCCGTACATACGACTTTCGTCGAATACGGCTTTCCACAGAATTCTATATGGATCTATGAGATCGAGTATGAAATTCTGTTTACTCACTTGAGATTGAGTATCCGTTTCCCTCCTTTTCCTGTTAGGATTGGAAATCCTGTATTTTACATATCCATACGATCGAGTCCTTAGGTTTCCGAAATACATAGTTGAATGTCAAAAAAAGTGCTTCGAATCATTGCTATTTGACTCAGACCTGTTCTGAAAAAGTCGAGGTATTTCGAATTGTTTGTTGACACGGACAAAGTAAGGGAAAACCTCTGAAATGATTTTCATATTGGACCCTGGACATATAATAGTTCCGAATCGAATTTCTTTAGAAAGAAGATCTTTTGTCTCATGATAGCCTGCTCCAGTCCCCTTACGAAACTTTCGTTATTGGGTTAGCCATACACTTCACATGTTTCTAGCGATTCACATGGCATCATCAAATGATACAAGTCTTGGATAAGAATCTACAACGCACTAGAACGCCCTTGTTGACGACCCTTTACTCCGACAGCATCTAGGGTTCCTCGAACAATGTGATATTTCACACCGGGTAAATCCTTCACCCTTCCTCCTCTTACTAATACTATAGAATGTTCTTGTAAATTATGGCCAATACCAGGTATATAAGCAGTGATTTCAAATCGAGAGGTTAATCGTACTCTGGCAACTTTACGTAAGGCAGAGTTTGGTTTTTTGGGGTTGATAGTGGAAAAGTTGACAGATAAGTCACCCTTACTGTCACTCTACAGAACCGTACATGAGATTTTCACCTCATACAGCTCCTCGTTCAATTCTTTCGAAGTAATTGGATCCTTTTCTTCGTTCGAGAATTTCTTCCCTTCTGCCACTCCGTTTCGAAGAGTAACTTCGACCAATTCAGTCACGTTTTCATATTCCAATTGAAGACTTTTCATTTATGATCAAAGGAAAAGATTTCTCTTTTACGAAACATATGCGGATCAAATCACGATCTTCTATCTAATAACTCTTTCTCGATAGAAATCCCTTTGCCTCTCATCCTTCGAGAATCAGAAAGAAGGATCCTTTTTGAGTTTCAATTTTGTCATTTTGAATCCGGGCTCTTCGATCTTCTACTTATTTGTTTGTTCTATTTCCTTTTTTTGATTTCCTTTTTTTCCTGGATTCTTGAATTTCATTTCGATTTTTCTTATTCTATCCCATAGGTATACCCTTTGAATCAATAGAGAACCTTTTCTTCTGTATGAATCTATATTATTCCATTCCAATTTCTTCCGGATACCTCCAAGGAAAATCCCCAATTGAATCCAAAATTGACGGGTTAGTGTAAGCTTATCCATGCGGTTATGCACTCTTGAAATAGGAATCCACTTTCGGAAAGATTCTGGCTTTCGTGCTTTGGTGAGTTGTCCGAGATCCTTTCGATGACCTATGTTGTGTTGAATGAAGGGATATCTATATGATCCGATCGATTGCGGAAAGCCCGCGGTAGCAATGGAACCGGGGAAAGTATCCAGAAAAAAGAGTTCTTTTCTATTATATTAGTATTCGTTTTAGTATAAGTTAGTGATCCCCCTAGTGATGCCGGCTCTGTGAGTCCTTTCTTCCGTAATGAATTTTGAGCACCAGCCCTACACTTTTCCTCTGTGGGCCGAGGAGATAGGGGCTCAGCTCAGCAGGAAGAGGGTTCTACCATGAGAGAAGCACGGGGGTCAACCTGCTTCAAATATACAACATGGATTCTGGCAATCCAATGGAGTTGGACCCTCATGTCGATCCGAATGAATCCGTTTTTCTACTCTGTTTTTCTACTCTGGTTGTTCGCCTAAACAAGAAAGGAATTCTTGTTTAGGCAGTTTATATCATCCATACATAGTGCTTTGATCTAAGATTTCAATTCATGCTTGAACAGTAGCATATGAACTAAGGTCCAAAATATCGAATAAACAAGTGTTTCCACGACTCTACCACCCGGTCAATCCTCTTCCACGCTAGGCCTTTTCCCTTTTTCATGGCCACATATCTTTACGGATAAGGAATGGGAAATCTTTCTTCTGTTCCACAAATCAAATGGCTCATTTCCTCCGGGAAAAGCCATCTCTTTCTCAACAATATTTTGGTCATTTGATCCAATAGCCTTCCGTTAGATAGGAACAGATTTGCTAAATACTGATAACTCTCGAACAGAATATGAGAGGAGAAAGATCCTTTAGATAAGGAACTATTGATTCTAAGTCTTCTTTGCCATCTCTTATGACGAACCAACCTTTCGTAGTGCTTTTCTCCCTTATTGAACCAATGGTCTTCATCTATATATGAAGAAGGATCCTTAGTTAGGTCAGGACTCCTCTCATCGAAATTATCAGATGAAAACAATTCTCGAGGTGAAAGCCAAAAGGACAGGTATATGACTACGAGAAAGAGTGGGTGCGGAGGTTCCCAAATGAATCGGTTTATTATAAAAAAGCTTTGTTCTTTTGAAAATCTCTCTTGTTTCTCGTGCTGAATTGTTTCATTCTGCGAGAACTCCGAATCATTCTCCTCCTCTTGAAGCTGATCTTCCTCAAGATCAAAAGGCCACTTGCCCTGAAATGACTCGGCCCAATAAGGAAGTCCCGATTTGATAAGCTTTTTGATATTCTGAATTTCGAGATTATCAAATATATAGCGCCATATTTTAGGAGACCGAACTATTTCTATTTCTATTTGATTTTGATTGAAGAAATCGTTCTCTATCTCTATCTTCTGCGGGTTCACGGCTTCATGCTCTTCTTCAAACTCCGATTCGTCTATTTCTATTTCATTTGTCACTCTACGATAATGGGTAGAAAAAGATTTATGTTGCATCATATCTAACGGATTCTTTGGTTCGGACCGAAGAAGTAATGTCTCACTGCAATTTTTTTCTATCCATGAGGATCCCACCAGAAAGTCTTCTAATTCTAATAGGTTCTGAACTAGCCGAGAATCATTCTCAAGAAATTCAGAAGAAGTGATCCAATTTTTTCCATCGGGTCCGGGTGAAGACCAAAGATCTTGAGTGACCAATCCGGCAGAACAACTCAAAAGATAAAGAAGTATCGTTATTTTCTTCAAATTTGTTTCAAGTTCGACGTACCATTTGTACAAATAAGAATTCCATATTTGATTCCTCGCGATAGGGTCCCGTACATAGATATAGATAGGATCTATGGGGAAATTGCTTAGAAATATATTTTGTGCAAAAACTCTTCCTATCTGATACAAAAGGATCCTATGATCCTGGAACCCTCTTATGTGAGTTTGAAAATTCCAAGTCTGTCTAAAAGAAGCGAATCGAATTGAATTAGTTTCTTCGATTATGGATTTCCTCTGTGTAATACTAATTGATAGGACCTCATTGTTAAGTGCTACAAGATGTTGTACATTCGAACTCATGGTTATAGACCCAAATTTCTTACTATCGAATATTTGATTTTCCAAGCCAAATCCCCTAGTATATGAAAGAATCCGGAAATACCTTCGTTGTTCTGGAATAGTAAGCCTTCGTATCTTAATGAATGTATTGAATTTATTCAGACCTATTAGAGCGGGATCCACTTCTCGGGGAATATGAGTCGAAGCAATAACAATACTATTTCTAGTGAAACATCTTTCACGATCCTTGGAATTGGAAAGAGAGCTCTCTTCTAGATGGAGGGATAAATACCTCAACTCATCCCGATCCAGATCATGAATGTTTGGAATCCATACTATACAAGGAGATATTGTTTTTGCCAAATCGAATTGCACGGTCATATCCAAAAAAAATGGGTCATTGGTAGTTAGCTTATCCCGTGTCATATAGAAAAGTTTCTTATGAAAATTCAGATTCTTATCAATATCGCCACTATCATCAACATCAAAATCATCAACATCAAAAGGAATAGAAGTAATATATTCATCCTTCCATTCTTCCATCTCATCTATATCGAAATATTGATTGGGATCACTAAAATACTCCGCGAATAAATACGGGTACTTGAGCGGATATATCTTAATGAAAGGAAGATAGGAATTTTTCGCTAGGGATTTGACCAAATAGGATCGCCCAATTCCTATAGAACCTAGCACTAAAACACTCCTAGAAGGGTATGGGGCTAAGCGAAGCGAAAAGGGGGTTGGACGAGATGACAAATGAAAAGTCCCCCACGAGGTTATTGTCTCATAATAAGCAAGAAATATCCGTCTTTCCGCTAAACAGGATTTATTGAACTCATAATTCAATAGATCCTTTTGCTGAATTTCAAATAAGTACCGTAAATAATTGGATCCAGGTTGTTCCACCATTTCATAGAAAAGATTATTCTGAGTCAAACTCCATAGAATTTCATTAATCCTTTTTTCTGTACTTAAGGTGCAGAGCTGAACCAAAAATTCTCTTTCTTCATCATCAACCCAATCGTTGTTCGCGACCCAGGATTCTATTTCATCATCGCTGTTCACCACCTTTTTTCTTTTCCTCATCAATGAATAGATCTCTATACTTGTAGGACTTAGATGTCTCGTATTTATCAAAAAAATGATTTGATCGATGAGATTATTTGGGATGAGACTTCTGAGATCACTTATGCGATAGGTGAGATAAGAGATGAGCAAATCGATCCGATTTCGATTCTCAGATTTTTCCTGAAAAAGTAGTAGGTATCCTAGTTCTATCAGAAAATAGAAGAATTTTACTATGTATTCTTCCAGAATAACATAGTATTTTTTCAGAATAACAATAACTCGAAGGGGATTCTCTATAACTCCACAGGGATCATCGAAAATAACTTGAAGGGGATTCTCTAAATTCTCTGACCTGAAAGAAGATATAGGATACCTATCCCGAAGTTTTTGGAACTCCATGATATATGATGGATTTGACCAAGATTTGATCTTTTCAAAGTCTATAAATAACTGACGACAGGTTTTGCAAATTAAGATAAGACCTCTACAAGCGAGATATCCAGCAAAAAAAAGAAGGAAAGGAATTGAAAAGAGGAACTCAGCCGATATCAATGACTTATTCCTATATGAGAATAATGAAAGTGTACAAGAAAGAAAAGGAGAAGACCCATTAAAAGAATCAGTCTTTGTTCGAGACAGATGAGTCTTTTTTCGGAGTAGCTGTACTAAATGAAGATTTGAAATCTTCTTACTTATCAGAGTCCATTTCATAAGAATCTTCTCACTTATCAGAGTCCATTTCATAAGAATCTTCTCAAGAATTACCCATGGTATATCCAGAATATCTTGAATTTTGGATACCACGGTTGGGAATATCAAATAGGAAAAAATCTCGGAAAGGATGAATCTTAGATGTTTGAACCCACTCGTAGTAAAGATCGTTAGCAGCCATTCTTTGTAAATAGTCCATTCTAAGTAAATAATATTTTCTTCAATATTCCCTTCGAAAAGTTTTACAGAAAAAAGGTTTTTTTTATTGATTATTTTGATATGTCTTTTCTTAACGTATTTCTTTTGACTTCGAAAACTAAAAAGACTCCATTTTTCCTTCTTTCCGGATGGTAAAGATTTCTTAGAACATGGATTTGATCCACAGTCCATGTTTGAATTGACACTGAGATACTGATGCAAGTTCTTCATTTTGGAATCAGATCGATTCATATCTGAAAAAGATTGCCAAAAAGTTTTTTCCAATCTAAAAAGGTCCGCGATCGAGGAACTAGCTCTAGAAACGACTGGATCAGATTGAATTGGTCTTAAAAGGTCCGCGATCGAGGAACTAGCTCTAGAAACGACTGGATCGGATTGAATTGCATAAAGAGTTCTTGGAAAAATAAAAGATCTATAGAATCGATTATAGAATTTTTTATACAATTTATACATGAAAGATTTGTACAAGTTCTCTCTTTTGTAGCCACTTTTTGGAAAATCCTGATCCTGAGGTATGTTTATGTCAGATACCCTTGCAGAAAGACTCACAAACAAATGGTTTTTTTGACCGCCAACTATTTTGTTGCGAATAAACGAGATATTGAGGAATTTTCGATATGTAAGATCCTCATTATTGATACGAATTTTTTCCACAAAAAAGGGAAATCTTTTCTTACAAGAGACCCAGAACCAAAAGTGATGTAGATCATTCCAAAATCGAAGTCCATTTGCTTTATAAAAAGAAGATATCATTGAACTTCTATGAAATGCTTTCACGGGATTTAGCCAATTGTCTCGATCATGGGGTATGATGGAGAAATAGGAATCCGTGTTATCAAAGGATTTCCTGCGATTCTTTCTACTATGGAATGAGTCAATCATCCACTTTGATATTTCGTTGAAAAAAAATGGGAATATTCTTTCTTCATTGATCAATAAATTCGATCCTTGGAAAGTATTATGATCGTCCAATCTTTGAGAAGTATTATGATCGTTCAATAAGAAGGGTTTCAATTTCTTCAAAAGAACGATTTGAAGACGTAGTGGTTCGAACGACTTCTCCTGGATCGGATCTTTCAATTCATAAATGTACATCTCAGAACTATGAATGGCGATATTCCCGATATGTACAGAGAATCGGGGATATAACCAGTACAAAAACTTAGGAAAAAAGATAAGTAACTTATGAAAAAAGAGACGGGCCATGGGCAAAAGGACAAGAAATAACTTAGTGAAAGTGAATTCGTATAGGTCGAAAATTTCGGACCAATCAATCGAATCCCAATAACTCGAAAAATCAGTGATATGGAATCGTAATTGATCGAAGACTACTTGAAGCTTCTCCTGTTTCGAAGAGAAATATCCCAGGAAATCTTCCTGGAGATTCTGGAACTCATTCGACCATTTGCTATATGCATCAGGATACCCATTCCTGGATCTCTGGGTTCGACAAATAAGAGGGTCGAACCATTTCTTCTCAATCTTTGCCCAATTTGATAAATGTTGATTGATCGTAGATTTCATCCTAGTTCGATGATTCATACTATCTTTTCCAATGGAATCCTTTTGAATTCCATATTCAAAGTTGCGATCGGATCTATCCATTAGAAAGGATCGATTCGATCCATTTGTGTGGAATATATCATTCAAGGATTTTTTTTGATCCAACCTGTAGGAATCAATAGAAAGGCCAAATCTCCTATAATACACCAGATTCGGCTCCGTTATTGATAGAATGAATCGATTTACCATTTCTGCAAATCGATCTTCTGCATTCGATTTCTCCTTCGGAATCTTAGAATCCCCGGGGGAAATAGGATGAATTGAGACGGTTTTTTGGAAATACCTAATTATTATGAATAAATCAACCAGTTCTTTATGTTCCGATCGCCGCCTGAAGGGGACAAAAGAAACACCCAGTTTTCTCTTCCAAAGAGCCTTCTCTACAGGGGACCTCTCCGTAGGACTCGAACCCAGATAAAGTTCTGACCATCTGTCAGAGAAAAAAGAATGAATGGATCTTGTAGGATTCCCAAGAAATTCTTCGATTTCTTCCGGAAGCAGATTATTATTCATCTGCTTTTCACCTTCCGCGGATAGCCGGGACTTTGAGGAAGATCCAAAAAGACATTTCGGGAATCGACCTGATTCTATCTCTGTTCGTTCCACATTCTCATTTCTAATGGAATCGAAATGATCTATGGATTGATTAGAAGATCCTTTCAATTGGCTCGAATCCTTTCCTTGAATGAGATTCGATCTTGTCGAATCATATTGAATATTGAACAAGATATTCCGTACTTTCCTAACAAACCGATCCTTGTTTCCCAACCACACATTGTCGAACCAAAAATCCGATTCGTGCTGATTCTTCCCCCAACTAACCATCGGATCATCTATATGCCATAACAAAAGAAACTCCAGATGTTTGCTATTATTCTCTTTGAATGAGATCTCAATTCCAGCTACGGTTTCATTACAAAGAAAATCCCCCTTTTTTCCCATCTGGTTTCTCGACCACCATGAACTCCGCATGATACACTTTTTCTTTCTTGGGAGAACCCGAGTAATTTCTTCTCCATCCATAAAACAACTCCCAGAAAAGGTTTTTCCTTTTGGAGGATACAGGAGCGAAATCACAAACCTATGAATATTAGAAGAACAAAAAGATTCTTCCCTAGATCCAACCGAATTCATAGGTATAGGAAGAAACCCCCTCAAATAGATATTTTTTCGTTCAACTAGATTTCGATTTTGAATACGACATAAACAGACCCCTAGTACAAGTAGCATCACGCCCCTTACCCACATTTTTGACGACACCATGGACACGTTTTACTCCATTTTGGATCCTGGAATCTCGAGTTATTAAACCTGTGTTGGTTAAATATCGATTGCTTCTTGAACCCCGGGAATTTTTTGAAATTATGATACCCAAAATTCGGGAGTCAAAGAGTCTCATAAAGCGTTCTTGGTCGAAAAAAATGTCTATGAAAGAGTGAGAATTCTTGATCTCTCTTAATATCTCTCTCCAGTCCAAGATCCAGCCGGATATCCAATCATGTGCTCTATTTTTCTTTTTTTTGACCATAAAATTCCTCCTTTTCTTTAAGATTATTAAGATTATTCGAAAAAAAAAACGTTATCCTTATCTGACTACAAGAAGTTTGTACAATGTTGATGATCATTTTGATGTTTTCCTCTTTTTGATTTTTTGGTTTTTGATTTTTTGGTTTTTGATTTTTTGGTTTTTTTTTTCTTCATTATAGAATATTTCTTTAACTGATTCTTTCAGGGCCTTGATTTGTTACATAAGTCTTAATTTCATATCTCCGAATGTGAAAAGACGTCAAAATATCTTCATATCGCTAATTAGTACTGCATCTTACAAATTGTAACCATATTATAGAATATTTCTTTAACTGATTCTTTCAGGGACTTGATTTGTTACATAAGTCTTAATTTCATATCTCCGAATGTGAAAAGACGTCAAAATATCTTCATATCGCTAATTAGTACTGCATCTTACAAATTGTAACCATATAAGCTACCAAGATGTTTTTCCCTCAAGCGAGTTCCCCACCAACTGTAGCGGCACCGTCTGCTAAAATTTGACCTTTTTGAATACATTGACCTCCCTGAACGCGGGGTTTTTGGTGGATCAAAGTTTTTTTGTTGGAACCTGGATACTTAACTAAAGGAATACTGAAAGTATTCCCATTCCTTGATAAAAAGATCTTGTGATTATCCGTAAAAAAGACCTTTCCCTGATGTTCAGAAAATCCGGATACTTTACTTCACTTGAATAAGGAAACGTGAAAATCCATGAATTCCTGCCTTCATTCCTTTTTCTTCTATTTTTTCCACTTCTATTTGATCCATTGGAAGGCTTTTTTGATAGAGTAAGACAGAATGGATTCTGGAACGAAGGGATTGATCATTCGAATGATCAACAAGTTATTATAATAATGCAATCTTCCCGTTGCGTATTGGTACTTATCGGGTATAGAATAGATCTGCTTCTCTTTGTTCTTACGAACAGAGTTGTTCCCTTATTTTGATTTTCAATGGGATGAAATCAAAATGAGCCCTTTCTGATACAGAATCTACTGAAAAAAGGTGAGGTACACAGTATATAGTCTTTTTAGTTTAATGCGATAAAATAAAGTGACATAGTTTCTATTTCTCTTAAGGGGTATTTCCATGGGTTTGCCTTGGTATCGTGTTCATACTGTCGTATTGAATGATCCCGGTCGATTGCTTTCTGTGCATATAATGCACACAGCTCTAGTTGCTGGTTGGGCCGGTTCGATGGCTTTATACGAATTAGCGGTTTTTGATCCCTCTGACCCCGTTCTTAATCCAATGTGTATGATTATGATCATACATCTTTTAGATTATGATGATACCTCTTATGTTAAGCATCCATGGCTGAATGGTTAAAGCACCCAACTCATAATTGGCGAATTCGTAGGTTCAATTCCTACTGGATGCACGCTAATGGGAATGTTCAATAAGTCTATCGGAATTTTCTCTCTATCAATGGGATCTCATCATCTATCCATAACGAATTGGTATAGTATATTCATACCATAACATAGGAAGAGTAAGAACTCGAATCCTGATCAATACTGGGACTCATAGGGAAGAAATTGGAGTTATGGATGGAATCCAATATGGAGTAGTTACAGGAAAAAGTCTTCGGTTATTGGGGAAGAATCAATATACATACTTCTAATGCCGAATCAGGATCAACTAAGACAGAAATCAAGTAAGTATTGGGTTGAACTCTTCTTTGGTGTTAAGGTAATAGCTATGAATAGTCATCGACTACCCCGAAAGGGTAGAAGGGGCCTATTATGGGACATACAATCCATTACAGGCATATGATCATTACGCTTCCACCAGGTTATTCTATTCCACCTCTTCTAGAGATTCTAAAGAAAAGAACTTAAAGAAAAATACTTAATAACACGGCGATACATTTATACAAAACTTCTAGTCCGAGTACACGCAATGGAGCTGTAGACAGTCAAATGAAATCCAATCCACGAAATAATCTGATCTATGGACGGCATCGTTGTAGTAAAGGTCGTAATGCCAGAGGAATCATTACTGCAAAGCATAGAGGGGGGGGTCATAAGCGTCTATACCGTAAAATCGATTTTCGACGGAATCAAAAAGACATATCTGGTAGAATCGTAACCATAGAATACGACCCTAATCGAAATACATACATTTGTCT